>MU134581.1:22247-35253 GCA_015039355.1 Ramaria rubella
ACATACATGAAACAATTAAAATGTTCATAGCATGCATTCCATATTATCACAGGATGTTTTCTGCATGCACTGGAAGAGGCCCTATTGTGAACACATCCTGTGATAATATGGAATACATGCTACAAACATTTTAATTTTTCCATGTATGTCTGACTTTGGAACATATCTGGGATATATTAAATAAAATAAGCATGCCACAAGTCATTACACAATGTTAATATGATAGCTTTCTAGAGGATGCCCCAAGCACTCCCTGACTCAGGACACCTTGATTTGTTTCCAGTGATGGGTACTTGTGGACAGCCTTACTAAATCCTTATGAGGGCAACCTCTGAGGCAGATGGAATCCTAAACCTAGCAGATGGGAATATGAAGATATATAAATGCACAGTAAACTATATATGGGGATACATACCTAGCAGATGGGAATTTGAAGAGAAAAGCCTAAGGTTCCCACTTCTGAGGTAAGTGCCTAATAAGGGGCTGACTCCAAGCCGTCTAAGAGAGAGGCTGTGAATGAGTTCAAGTGATGAATGGCTGACTCTCTGTCTGAAGCCTGAGCTGCCCTAGTAAAGGCCAAAGAGGATATGGCTTGGTACTATAATTGTCATCGTGAGCCAGCCCTTACCTTTGTTCCTGGTGACAAAGTATTCCTAGATGCAAGTGACATTAGCACCACTCACCCTTCTAAGAAATTGTCACACCAGAACATGGGCCCCTTCCTAGTGGAACATAAGGTTGGCTCTCATGCTTACTACCTCCGACTTCCCAAATCTATGAGTTGCCTACACCCTGTATTCCCTGTGGTAAAGCTCCTCCCAGCCCCTCCAGACCCCATTCCTTGTTGAAAACCTCAACCCCTGCCTCCCCCAGTCCTTGTAGGGGAAGACAAGCATTATGAGGTTGAACAGATCCTGGACAGTCAATTCTGCTGAGAAAAATTCGAATACAAGGTCAGGTGGAAGGGTTACGGGTATGAGCACAATGAGTGGATCCCTGAGGCAGATTTAGCAGCCCCAGACCTCATTGCCAACTTCCATCATGTTAGATCTCAGATCCAGCTTCCATTATTCTGACGTTTTCCGCATTCCAATAAGCCCCTTTTCCACTTATTTCCAATATACCCCCATTTTATCATTCTCAGTCATGATCCATCTCGATCTTATCCCTGTACGTTCTCTCTCGATTTCCATACTCACTCCAATTTTGGAACTCCATATCACGCACTCTTATCTCTTCATTTCCAATTTCTGGATTTCTGCATATTCCTATAAATACACTTTTCTTTGTTCAAGCTTTCTTTAGCTTGTATATCTCGTTTAAACTCATTATACTGGTTAAAACCTGTTATATCCCTTTATATCTCTTATTACCTCTTATCACACCAAATTCTATCTGTATTAAAGTCCTCATATCTTTGATCATTATATTGATATCCCAATTATTCTGACTCTGACATTTTCCAACTCTCCGAAATCCACTCTGATTACACTCGCTTTTCCATAAAGCCAAATCTCACTCAATATTCATTTAGCATTACCCCTATCCCTTTTCTGCATTGATTATTCTGAATTCTGAAATATTCAAAATCCTTCTGCTCATCCAATAAGTCTCAACTTACTATTTGTCATCGATCTTCTTCCGTGTAGACCCAACCATTGGAACTCTGATAATCCCATCTGGTCATCAAGTCCAAAATACAAGGGCACCAGAAATCCAAGAGGGCGCAACCCATAAGTTGAAGCCAACGCCTGTGTAGATCAGCTTTGGATCTCCAATTTCCGAGTCTACCGATATTCCATGCATTTCTGAATATCGCAACATTCCGATTCTGGTCAAGGAGAGTTCTGACCAAATCCGATTTACGTCCCAATCTGGTCCATAACAGTATATACAAGCTGCCACTCTTGATTTCTACAAGGTCTTCCAACACCCAAAACTGAACACCCAAACATGACAACACTGACAGATCTACTGACAATATCATCAATCCGTCAAGTGGTCACAAGTATTCCAACGACTTTGACAAATGCCTCATAGATGAAGACTTCAAACCCGAGCAAATCCTGAAGGATACCGACATTAGTCCTTCCTTCTGATGACTTACAACCAATGGCAACAACTTCTGACCAAACCCTGATTTCCCCCAACACCGAACCTTTCTGACATCCTTGGACAAGATGGCAAACTAACACTACAGGAGAAACAACAATGTATTGACCGAAAGTTATGCCTCTACTGTGGAAGACCCAGTCATAAAGTAAAGACTTGCCCGAGGTTATCATCCTTCACCAGGAAAGCAAAATCCTGAGCTACAATTGTCACATTGAGTAATTCCAACATCAAGGACCTTTTAGAGGCCCTTCTGAATTCCCGAAATTAACAGCTCAAGAATCCTCAAGCACAATTCTGTGTTCATGTATTGTTCATGCCTTACCGAGATTACAACAAATGCTTTCAGAAAACATCCCTCAATCCTATCTTCCAACAAATACCGCCAAATTCCTTCACAATCATCTCTGACCTTACCTTCAAATTCCGATGTCTCCAGACATCATTTCTTCCAAACTTTTTGACCGATCATCACATCTAAACACCATTTTTTAGATTCCCACCTTCCACAGGTCTCCATTTGCTGTTACCAATGACATTTTATGTCCCGCCATACAGTAGGCTATTCATGCCAATCATATTTCCGTCCAGCAAAAATCCTGGTTGTCATTACAATGCATATAATGCCACTAACCCACCCACTACAATCTGTTGATTTACAGGGCATTGGGTAGTACCTAGTTCTGCACTCCTCAACAAGAAGATTCAATTCTATGACATGTCTCCTGGAAACCTGCAAATATTGCATTTTTCCTAATCTCTGAAAATCCCGCTTTTGCTGCAACATTCTCTGACTCGCCACAACATCCAATGTCAATGCTTGATGAATCCTCACCTTGAAAAATGACAATATCGAAACCTTGGCATTTTTCCAACAGGAAAATCCATTACATCAATTCTTCTGACTTCTGACAAGCGATTGTCAATATTCCACTACACACTCTGACAAGATCACATCTTAAATCTCACTAAGGGAAATTCATTTTTCCTTACATCTAGTTAAGCCAGACTGACCTCGAGAACACATTAACGAGGCTCTAGCTATAGGAATTCATCTGACGCTTTCTGCACAGTACTTCGGTACTTCCTCGGGAATACTCCAGGATGATTTCCAAATCCAAACAGGATTATTGGAGTTCTGATGGTTGGGTCTACATGGAAGAAGATCAATGACAAATAGTAAGTTGAGACTCATCGGATGAGCAGAAGGATTTTGGATATTTCAGAATTTGGAATAATCAATGCAGAAAAGGGATAGGGGTAACGATAAATGAATATCGAGTGAGGTTTAGCTTTATGGAAAAGTGAGTGTAATCAAAGAGTGGATTTCGGAAGGTCAGAAAATGTCAGAGTTGGAATAATCGGGATATCGATATAATGATCAAAGATATAAGGACTTTAATACAGATAGAATTTGGTGTGATAAGAGGTAATAAGAGATATAAAGGGATACAGGTTTTAACCAGTATAACGAGTTTAAACGAGATATACAAGCTAAAGAAAGCTTGAACAAAGAAAAGCATATATGCGGAAATCCAGAAATTGGAAACGAAGAGATAAGAGTGCATCATATGGAGTTCCGGAATTGGAGCAAGTATGGAAATTGAGATAGAATGTATGGGGATAAGATTGAGATGGATCGTGACTGAGAATGATAAAATGGGGGTATATCGGAAATAAGCAGAAAAGGGGCTTATCGGAATGCGGAAAACATTGGAATAACAGAAACCGAATCTGGGATCTACTAGTATCTTCTTAGGGATGTGCAGGATTCAATGTCAGGGTCGGATTTGGTTGGAACTCTCCTTGACTGAGATTGGTAGTTGCAATATTCGGAAATGCATGGAATACTGGATGACTCGGAAGTCGGAGATCCGAAGACTGATCTATATGGGCATTGGCTTCAACTTATGGGTTGCACCCTCTTGGATTTCTAGTGCCCTGGTATTTTGGACTGAAGACCGGAAAGTGTTATCAGGGTTCCAATTGGTTGGGTCTAGTCAGTGCCAATGATACGTTGAGACTTATCAGAGATGAGCGGAGGCTTCGGGTATTCGGAAATGGAAATGGAAATGCGGATGGAATAGGGGTAACATTAAATCAATATCGAGTAAGGGTTAGCTTTACTGGAAAGCAAGTGTAATCAAGGAGGGTTTTGGAATGTTGTATGAGGTAGGGTCAGAAATAATCAGAGTGATTGGAATAATCAGAATAATCAGAATGATCAGAATACCGAACAAGGTTTGAGGGCCTTATTGCAGGTAGAAGTTTGGAGCGATGAAGTGTAATAAAGGTTGAATGATATAGGATGGGCTGGATATATCAGGGTGTTACAAGTTATATTGGAATAACGATTGAGGTAATGAGATATGAAGGATGTGGGATATGTGAAAGGGGTATAAGATATTGATATAAGAGAGATAGAAGGTGATATGAGAGATAGTGATACGATTTACATGCTAAAGAAGCTTGATCAAGAGAAAATGTATTTAAGACATGCGGGATTCTGAAACCAGGAACGGAAGATAAGGGTGCATGATATGGAGTTCCGAAGTCGGAGTGAATACAGAAATCAAGATAAGATGTATGGGGATAATATTGAAATAGAAGTGACTAAGAATAATAAATGGGGACATGTCGGAAATAAGCAGAAAAGGGCTTATTGGAATATGTGAAACGTTGGAATAACACGAGTTGGATCTGGGATCTAACAGTATCTCCCTTTTAAGGCCGAGCCCTCGAGGCTGACTATGCTATTGAATACCATGGGAAGTTTTGGGTGTTGGTTATCCGTAAAGGCTGAGATTATGGATCGGACATATATATAGGGAAAACACTTTGTGAAAATGCAAATCGCTTTTTGATCCCCTACCACCACCACCCAAGAGAAAAATGCCATCGCGCTCCAGGTTGTCGTCGCCCACCCGGTGCGTTATTGAAATCAGTTCTGGTGAAGAGCTTGCCGCCGAAGTGAGAGAGTACGAGCGGAAAAGGGCAGAGCTGGAGACAAAGATGCAGAAAAGGGCGAAGGTGAAGCAGGAGGAGCAGGAGAGAGAGGCGGCAGAACAGTGGGAGCAGGATCGGAAGGAGAAGGAGGAACGGGAGTGGAAGGAGCAGGAAGAACGGGATCAGAAGGCAAAGGAGAAGGAGGATGCCAATCGGAGGAAGTGGAAGGAGGAGGTGGATGATGATCAGAGGAAGCGGAAGGAGGAGGCGGCTTGGTGGAAAGCTGGATTGACACGAGCGGTGTGGGAGGAAGTCTTCGACTCAAAATTTTTTCAGTAAGTCAGAATTTGTCTGCTGATTGATGGATTGACAGAAGGATCGGACTAGCCGGAGAAGGTCGACTGAGAACGGAAGGTTGACTGGAATCCAAAAGGTGATTCAGAATTCATCGGAGGCCACAAACGGCGTCTCGAGGATGTCTGGTTGGAGGCCGACGAATATGACGATAGATGCGTGCTCTGTCGGACGCAGGGGCTGGAGTGCATTGACAAGGAGCGGAGAACCGGAAAATCACAGAAGTGGGCGTGCATTCGGTGTCAGAACGATCAGAAGAAGTGCATGAGGCCAGATGATGCGGATTTCGTGGCGGAGATGGCGGGAAAATTGTCGTTGCTGGCGTCCAGGCAGGTTTGGGGAGAGAACACGGAGGCTGGACCAGGACCGGCAAAAAGGCGTCGGGCAGAAGCAGTCGCAGATCGGGAAGGGGTGGCATCGTCAGGGAAGGGTAAAGGAAAGGAGCAGGCAATGGAGGACGACGTGGAGGACGAGGCGGAGGATGTGGGGCTTGCAGCGGAAATCTGCGGGCTCCGCAAGACGATTCATTCCCTCACAAAGTGGCTCTGCTACAATGTGGAGGGGATGGCGGCTTTCAATGATACATTGAAGAAGTCACACCGGATAGCGGAGATCAAGTTCAAGTTCCGGAAGAAGCGGTGGGAGACATACCACGGAGCGTTGGTGCCGCAACCGGAGTTGGGGTCGGAAGCTGGGTCAGAGAATGAGGGGGAAAATGTCGGGCTGCAACCAGAATCAGAGAAGGCGGTGGATAAGGGGAAAGGGAAGGCAAGGGAAGCGGACAAGATCGGAATGGACATCGATGTTGTTCCGGAGGTTCCGGAGGAGGTGGAAATTGCCGAGGAACCGGAGGCAGAAGTTGGCCAGAAACCAGAGGCGAAGATCGGCCAGGAGGCAGTGAATCCAGGAGATGCAGATTTGGAAAAACAAGTTGAAGAGGAATCGGGGAAAATGGTGGGGCTTGAACCAGAGGTCAATGGGCCAGAAGAGGAAACAATGCGGTAAATAGGAGTCAGAAGGGGAAAAGTAACATAATTAAATTGAAAGAGTTTTTGGTGAAGTAATGTAGAGCATTTTAGACAATGAAGTTGTTTCTTGTTGGTTTAAGATCGGAAAAAATGAAATGATCAGAAAAAAATGGAAGGCTCGGAAAGACAGAAATGATCGGAAAAATGGAGATGATCAGACCAACGGAGATGATCAGACCAACGGAAATGATCGCAAAATCGGGAATGATCAGACAAATGGGAATGATCAGAAAAAACGGAAAACATGGAAAGACGAGAAACAGTGAATCAAGGATGTTTGAAGTTCAAGAGTGTTGGAGAATCGGGGTAAGTCGGAATCAGACAAATATCGGGATTGACTCAGGATCAGGGTTGGACTTGTAAGAATCATGAAGAAGTTTGAGAGGGTCAGAATATTGGGATGTGAACGGTCGTAGATGTCAAAGGAGTTCTGGAATTGCAGGATGTAAATAGAAGCTTAGTAGGAGCAAAAAAATTGAAGCGTTGGGTTGAAAATTGTCGGAAAATATCAGAGTCGGAGTGGGGGATTGGAATAGATAAGTTGTCAACATAGTGGCTACTCCCCCTTTAAGGTAGACATGTAGGGAAGAAAAGGGTGTAGGAAAAGATAGGAATTGCCATGTTTTGGTGGAGTTGTGGGTTGTTTCGGAAACATTGGTAAGGTACTTGATATTCGGCCTGGAATATTGTCCTAATGGTTGAAGGATCGGAATCATATCGGAAACATGAGTCAGAGTATGTACGGATGGTGCATTCATGGATATGAGGGGTTTAACAGCACCTTTCAAGGGAGATTGTTATTGATTCCAAAGGCGGTTTGTCGGTTATTGTCCCATAACACGGAATTCGGTACTGATGACTAGGCTTAGAGTCGGAGTAACTGCGTTGTATCTTGAATAGTCAGATTCGGAAGTCGGGAAGTCAGAGGTCGGAAAACTAAGTCTTGGACGTGGAAGGATGTCTTTGAGGAAGATTCGGCGTTCAGACTTGGAGATCGTCCTGGGGTGTTCTCGAGGAAGTACAGACGTACTGTGTGGAATGTATCGGATGAACTATAGCTAGAGCCTCGTTAACATGTTCTCAAGGTGGTTCTGGCATAACTAGATGTAAGGAAAATGATTTCCCAAAGTGAGATTCTCTCCCTCCGATAGATGTGATCTTGTCAGAGTATGTAGCGGAATATTGATGATCGCTTGTTGGGAATTGGAAGAATCAATGTAATGGATTTTCCTATTGGAAATGTGCCGAAGTTTCCACATCGTCGTTGCAAGTTGAGGTTTCATCAAGCATTGATGTTGGATGTTATGGTGGGTTGGAGGATGTCGCAGCAAAGTCAGATTTTCGGAGATTCAGAAAAACACAGATTGCAGGTTTCCTGAAGACATGTCATAGAATTGAATCTTCTTGTTGAGGAGTGCAGAACTAGGTACTACCCAATACCCTGTCAATCAACAGATTGTAGTGGGTGGGTTAGTGGCATTCCTAGCACATCGGAACAATTAGAAACAAGTGTCGTTATATGCAATGTAATAGCAACTGGAATTCTCGCTCAATGGGAGGACATGATTGGCATGAATTGCCTACTGGATGTTGCAACATAATGTCATTGGTGACGGAAAGACAGAGACCGGCAGAAAGTGGGAATCCAAAGGGATGGTGTTTAAACGTAATGATCGGTCGAAACTGTTCGGAAGGGTGATTTTCGGAGTTTTGGTGGAATTGTTGGAAGTATGAAGGGTGTTCTCAGAAAGTGTCTGTGATGTTCTCAGTAAGGCACAAATAAGATATGAATGCGGATTTTTGCTCAAGAGTCTTTGAGCTGTCAGTTTTGGGGATTTGGAAGGTCCTCTAAAGGGACCTTGATGTCGGAATCACTTAGCATGACAGTTGTGGTTTGGGATTTTGCTTTCCTAGCAAAGGATGATGACCTTGGGCATTCTTTCACCTTATGACCAGGTCTTCCACAGTAGAGGCATAACTTTTGATTGATGTGTCGTTGTCTCTCCTGTAGTATTAACTTGCCATCTTGTCTGAGGATGTTGGAACATTTCGGTGTTGGCAAAGTCAGAGTTTGGTCAGAAATTGCTGCCATGTATTGTGAGTCATCACAAGGATGGTTGGAAGTCGCATTGTCGATGCCACTCGGGATTGGGTCAGGTTTAAAGTCTTTGTTTGTGAGGCACTTGTTGAAAGAACTGGGGTACTCGTGAACATTTGATGGGTTGATGACATTCTCGGTAGATGTGTCAGTGTTGTCAAAATCGAGTGTTTGAATTTGGGTGTCGGAAGACATTATAGAAATGAAGAGTGTTAGCTTGTAAATACTGCTAGGGACATGCCGGATTCAACATTGACTGTTAGGATTTGCCGGATTCGACGTCGGGGTTGGGTTTGGTCGGAACTCTCCTTGACTGAGATCGGTAGTCGCAATATTCGGAAATGCGTGGAATACTGGATGACTCAGAAGTCGGAGATCCAAAGACTGATCTATATGGGCATTGGCTTCAACTTATGGGCTGCGCCCTCTTGGATTTCTATGCCCTGGTATTTTGGACTGAAGACCAGAAAGTGTTATCAGGGTTCCGATTGGTCAGGTCTATTTGGAAGGTCAGTGCCAATGATACGTTGAGACTTATCAGAGATGAGTGGAGGCTTTGGGTATTCGGAAATGTCAATGTCAATGCAGATGGAATAGGGGTAACATTAAATCAATATCGAGTAAGGGTTAGCTTTACTGGAAAGCAAGTGTAATCAAGGAGGGTTTTGGAATGTTGTATGAGGTAGGGTCAGAAATAATCAGAGTGATTGGAATAATCAGAATAATCAGAATGATCAGAATACCGAACAAGGTTTGAGGGCCTTATTGCAGGTAGAAGTTTGGAGCGATGAAGTGTAATAAAGGTTGAATGATATAGGATGGGCTGGATATATCAGGGTGTTACAAGTTATATTGGAATAACGATTGAGGTAATGAGATATGAAGGATGTGGGATATGTGAAAGGGGTATAAGATATTGATATAAGAGAGATAGAAGGTGATATGAGAGATAGTGATACGATTTACATGCTAAAGAAGCTTGATCAAGAGAAAATGTATTTAAGACATGCGGGATTCTGAAACCAGGAACGGAAGATAAGGGTGCATAATATGGAGTTCCGAAGTCGGAGTGAATACAGAAATCAAGATAAGATGTACGGGGATAATATTGAAATAGAAGTGACTAAGAATAATAAATGGGGACATGTTGGAAATAAGCAGAAAAGGGCTTATCAGAATATGTGAAACGTCGGAATAACACGAGTCAGATCTGGGATCTAACATATCTCCCTTTTACAACCGAGCCCTTGAAGGCCGATTGCGCTATTGAATATTGTGGGAAGTTTGGGTGTTGGTTATCTCTACAGGCTGAGATCTCCTATAAATAGGAGAAATGGTCTGAGGAAGCGCAAAACACTTTTTGACCCCTAACCACCACCACCACCACAACTCAAAAATGCAAAAATAGTGTCGCGCTCACGGTCCCCATCACCCCACCCATCCATAATTGAGATCAGCTCCAATGAGGAAATCATTGTGGAGATGGAAAAATATGAGTGGAAGAAAAAGGAGTTGGAGGAAAAGCTGCAGGGAAAGGCAAAGGCAAAGCGGGAGGGAGAAGCGGTGGAAAAGCAGGAGTGGGATCAGAAAGAAAAAGAAGAGGAGGATCAGAAAAGGAAGAGGAGGATCAGAAAAGGAAGATCTATTCAGAATAGGGCTGTCCACTATTAAGGTTATATAATATTAAATTCAAATTATAATCAATTAAATACATTATATTATGCCAGAGCTATAATTGAACTGCTGGAAAATACAGTCTAATACATTATATTATCTTACAATTAAATTAAATTAAATTAAGAGGGGTGTAATTAATTGTAATCCTTGCTGATGGTCAGGTGACCGGTTAAGTGACTAAGTCTGGGTTGCCCAGCTATGAATATATATCATTGTCGTCAGTCAAAGGTGTGGTCAGTCAGAATTCTTTCCACACTGCCAACCAATCCACACAACACTAGTTACAATACATATGTATAGAGGCTCAAATTTGTGGATTCACCTCCATGCCCACAAGTCCCTGGCTCTGGGACAGTGGGAAAAATTGGATGAAAGTTATGACCACTCTCAAGACAAATCTCTTATCTCTTCCAAGCACACTCCAAGAAGGTACTAAAGATGGTCCAATTGAAAGATACTTCAATGACTTCAGTTATGACAATGATGATGGCCCAATCAGACATGGATTCACATGACTTTGCTCTGGTAGCAAGGCAACCATATCCAATACATGATAATCAATGGGGGCTCACAGTGTCCAAGACCATTGTTGTGAAGGAACACCTTAAGAAAGGTTTCAGGGAGGGGTTAGAATACCTGGAAGGAGTAATCATCCAGTCATAAGAATTAAATACAATTAAATACAATTGTCATATTATTGTAATAAAATATGATAAGGGTATGATTAAATAAATATATCCCTCTGGGGGCCTATAACCACTACAATTATCATAAATTATGACAGATTTTTTAATATAATCTTAATTGGACAGCCTTAATTCGGAAGGTCAGTGCCAATGATGCGTTGAGACTTATTGGAGATGAGCGGGGGCTTTGGATATTCGGGAATGGAATAGTCAATGCAGAGGGAATAGGGGTAATGATAAATCAATATCGAGTAAGGGTTAGCTTTACTGGAAAGCGAGTATAATCAAGAAGGGTTTGGAATGTCGGATGAGGTAGGGTCGGAATGATCGGAATAATAGAGGATGGGCGGGATATATCAGGATGTTACGAGTTATATTGGAATAACAAGTTGAGGTAATGAGATATGAAGGATGCAAGATGTGTGGAAAGGATATAAGATATACAATATAAGAGATAGAAGGTGATATGAGAGATGGTGATACGAAAGGTAGTGATATGATACGATTTACAAGCTAAAGAAGCCTGATCAAGAGAAAACATATTTAAGATATGTGGGATTCTGAAATTGGGAACGGAAGACAAGGGTGCGTGATACGGAGTTCCAAAGTCAGAGTGAATATGGAAATCAAGATAAGACGTACGGGGATAACATCGAAAGAGAATTGTGACTAAGAATGATAAATGGGGACATGTCAGAAATAAGCAGAAAAGGGCTTATCGGAATATGTGAAACATCAGAATAACACAAGTCGGATCTGGGATCTAACAATGGGACAGGAAGAAGAACCATTTGGAGGGGTGAATGTTATTGTGGCTGGAGATTTTGCACAGCTACCACCTCCTACCAAAGAACCTGCCTTATACAGTGGAGATGTTGGCACCAAACGTCAAATTGGAGACACAAATTGGCAACAGGAAAATGCTTTAGGTAAAGCACTCTGGCATCAATTTGTTACAGTAGTTATACTAAGAGAAAACATGAGACAAAGATCACAGAGCAAAGGGGATGCTGCATTGAGACGAGCATTAGAAAATATGCATTATGGAAAATGCACAGGCGCTGATATAAAGTTGCTGCAGTCTAGGATATCTAGATGGGGTTCAAATCACATTAAACTTGTGCAGAAAAGGTTCAGAAACATGCCAGTTATTGTAGGTCTCAATTCACACAGGGATCACCTTAACACTCTAGGGAGATGTAGATTTGCCAAAGAAAATAATCAACCTCTGATTAATTTCTTCTCTTTAGACCATTGGCCAGGAGAAAATACTGATGAAAGACAACAGAGAAGAAAGAAACCCTCAGACAAAGATGATCCATTCCGAAAATCCAATCTAATAGATCCAAAATTACAAAATTGGCTTTGGTCTCTACCACATGCTGCAACCCAACATCGGGCTGGATCACTACCATTATGCCGGGGCATGCCAGTCATGATCAAGCATAACATAGCAACAGAATGCTGTGTTACTAATGGCGCAGAAGCAACAATTGTGGGTTGGAAATGCTCCTACTTAACACCAGAAAAACCAATATTAGATGCAGTGTTCATTAAACTTCAACAACCGGCTATGTCAATTCAGTTGGATGGATTACCAGAGAATATTGTGCCTATTACAAGAACCTCAGATAGAATAAAATGCCAAATGCCAAATAATCATGAGATGACTATTGTACGAGAACAGGTAAAAATTGTTCCTAATTTTGCCATGACTGACTATGGTTCCCAAGGTCACACAAGGCCTAATAATGTCGTAGACCTTAGAAGTTGCAGAAATCATATGGCTTATTACACAGCACTCTCTCGCAGCTCCAATATAGATGGAACAGTTATATTTCAAGGTTTTGATGAACACAAGATAACCAAAGGTACATCTGGATGGTTATGACAGGAGTTCAGGGAGTTAGAAATTTTAGATGATGTGACGGCACTCAACCACCAAGGAAAACTTGACCCCCATGTAGAAGGGGACTGAAGAAATACCATTATTAGAGAATATTAATTATGGAAAGGCATGGAACATGTTCCATCAAATGTACACAGGGCTTTGAGATGGAACAAGGATGACCCTCTTCACTTATTGGAAAAATTAGAAGATGAAA
>MU134581.1:56422-75736 GCA_015039355.1 Ramaria rubella
TCCATTTCCTTACAAACCACCTTCCTATTTTGGTTTTCTGCCTCTCACCGTTAGTCATTTCTCCCTGTCTGCTGTCAACGACATTGTTGTATGGCATACTCGCATCGTTTGTTGTTCTGCTCATGTATATAAGGCCTGTTTCACCTTAGTGTACCCCAATTCACCTCTATCAGTTGGATTCACTCGTCTAAGTCTAAGTCTAAGTCTACTGCTACGTCTACTACTACTACGTCTACATCAAGGCCAGCTTTTGTCAATCACGTGACATTTGCTGTTGTATCTCGTCTACGCTTACGTCAGTGTATTACGTCATCATCTTCGTCACTGCTACGTCCTCATCTTCATCTTTGTTCTACCTTTGTTGCTGCTGATAGCAAAGCGCACTGAGCCGAACACCAGTGTAAGTAGCCGTGCAACGACGACACCGCTACCCACTGTCTTTTGGATCTATTTCCGAAAGTAAACCGACAACGTGACATTTGCCATGTGGCACAGCACCACTTTTCCTGCAATTTCCCCTTTGTTCTTGATTTTCTCTCTGGGAAAATTGTAACTTTGCTTACAAAATGCTTGGGTGTGAAAATCGTGATAAAATTAACAAAAAATGCCCTGAATTGTGTGGGGCACAAATCTGAGGCGAATTCCTAATTTTCACCCCAATCAAATCCTAACTTTGTTCAACATCTGCACCCCAAACAAATGTTGACCAAAAACACACTTTGTCCTTAATTTTCCCACCATACAAATGGTGTCAAAATTCAATCTTTTTACACAATTTTCCCACACTTTTCTCTAGGTACATTTTGTATCATGTCTCCGGTATGTAAACCACACAATCCCAGATACCAATACTATATATTGGCTCAGTCTGCACAGTGTGAACAGCCAGTTTCTTACACTTGCACCGCAAGCAGCTCATTGTTGATGGTGTCCATAAATAAAATTTGAAATTACATAAATAAGCTGAAATAATCACACCAAATGGAAAATTAAATTTTAAAAATGATCTCAGAGCTTTATGTCTAAGTCAAATCATTTACATGAACAGTTCTTTTCATATTTTTTCTGAATTGGCTTCAACAGCTTTCCATGATAATGTTAGAACTCAGATTCATTCCCAGCTTTTCCGCTTTTCTCCGATATATCCTGATTCATATTTCTGACTTCCTCCACCCGGTTTTTGCTTATCTCCATCCCATCTATATTTAGTCATTTTCATCAAAGATCTACATCTTTGGTCCTATGTCCATATTTACTTTCTACCCTGACCCCGTATTCACTCCATTTCAGATTCCCATGCTTGTATCTTTCCGATTCGGATTGTATCAATTCATTATATATGACTCCTCCATGTACTCGTTAATCATTCTGAATATTGACCCACCTTGACTCGATAACTTCTCACTTCTGTCTCTAAGTCTTATCCGACTCTCCGATCTTGTCTGACTCTGCCAACATTCCAACCTTCTGAAATACCAGGACACGAACAAGAGGGCGCAACCTATAAGTTGAAGCCAACATCTGTACGTTCCAATTTCTGACTTCACTTCCGAACTCCGACATTCCGACAATTCGGACATCTGACGAAAAGAAATCCAGTTCATAACATGACACACGAGATATGCATGAGGCACCTGCAGCTCCCGTGTGCACTGGGCTGCACAAAGCCACATTTTTAACAAAGGAGCCACTGGAACAAAGGAAGGAACCATTTTGTGAGCAAGGCATGAGATATGCGTGAGGCACCTGCAGCTCCTGGGTGCCCTGGGCTGCACAAAGCCACTGGAACAAAGGAAGGAACCATTGTGTGAGCAAGACACGAGATATGCGTGAGGCACCTGCAGCTCCCTTGTGCCCTGGGCTGCACAAAGCCACATTTTGAACACAGGAGCCACTGGAACAAAGGAAGGAACCATTGTGTGAGCAAGACACGAGATATGCGTGAGGCACCTGCAGCTCCCTTGTGCACTGGGCTGCACAAAGCCACATTTTGAACACAGGAGCCACTTGAACAAAGGAAGGAACCATTTTGTGAGCGAGACACGAGATATTGCGTGAGGCACCTGAGATATCCATGAGGCACCCACAGCTCCCGTGTGCACTGGGCTGCACAAAGCGACATTGTGAACAAAGCAGCCACTGGAAAAAAGGAAGGGGCCATTTTGTGATCAAGTCACAAGATATCCATGAGGCACCCACAGCTCCTGTGTGCACTGGGCTGTACGAAGCCACATTTTGAACAAAGGAGCCACTTGAACAAAGGAAGGAACCATTTTGTGAGTGAGACGTGAGACCTGTGTGTGAGGCACCCGCAGCTCCCATGTGCACTAGGCTGCACAAAGCCACATTTTGCACAAAGGAGCCACAAGAACAATGGAAGGGGCCATTTTATGATTGAGTCCCAAGATATCCATGAGGCACCTGCAGCTCCCATGTGCACTGGGCTCAAAGCCACATTTTGAACAAAGGAGTGACCGGAACCAAGGACCCCTCCATCTTGTTCTTCAGCCCTGGTATATGTATAAATTCCCAGATGTGTCCACTCATTCTCTCAGCTTTCACATGCCCTTTCATCGACCAATGCATGCAATCCACCACCACACCACAACCAGAACAATGGGTCTCTCCAATTTGTGCTCTGGCCCTGACATATGCCTGGACTACTTGCAGCTCCCAGTCCTAATCCACCATCATCCCCCTTCTCACCTCCACAAAATTGTCCAACTTTGACCCATATTGAAAGGACATGAGGATTGGTACAGAATCTCAGTTACTACCAGTCAATACATCTCACTCTTGGTCTGTCGGACAGATGCTGTTGTGTCTTGAAGTTTTCGAGACCTTTGTTATCCGTCACCAGTGTGAACTGGCGACCTAGAAGCTTATCCTCCCACTTCAAAAGTGCTTCTAGGGTAGTAATTGTCTCATGCTCATGCATTTTGTAATGCTGTTGCATGGGACTGAATTTCTGCAACAGAAACCCTGCTGGATGACTTGTCGTCCAGTCCGGACCTTGTCTGTAAACTGCTCTGACTCCAGATTTGGAACCATCTGTCACAACCCAAATGGGTTCTGAACTAGTGTTGTTTGGAGAAGACGTGGAGAACAAAAAGCTGAGCAAGCATCGGAGAAGTGATCGTTGTAACTGTTATGATGAATATAGCTTGTTTCGTGAGTCTGTCAATGATAACAAGGATGCTGTCAAACCCCAATGAAAGCGGAAGCGGCTCAATGAAGTCCAAGGATATGGAATTCCATGGTCTTGGTGGAATCGGTAAATGTTTAAGGAATCTGTAAGGCCAGTGTCATTGGGATTTTGATCGCATGCATGTTGTACAGGACTTGACATAGGAAATCATGAAGTCGCGGAGTTTTGGCCATGTATATTCACGTCGGATGTTGCTGAGTCTCTTGTTTTGTCTGAAATGTTTGGAGATTTGATGATCGTGCACATATAGTAGAACACAAAGTTGGAGGTTGTTAATGTCAGGGACATAGATTCGGTTGTCAAGTCGGAGTAGTCCTTGAGAATCGACTGACCATCAGGGTGTTGGAGGATTTGCGGGATAGTCGGAAATTGCAGGGTTGGAGCAAATGGATGGTCAGATTTCTTCATGAAGTTTCTTGAAATCCATGATGGTAACTGCATGGAGAATTGTGACATTAAGGGATGTGGCTCAGAGGGATGATGACAGCTGTTCGTTAGTGAAAAGTGGGCGGAAATTGTGCGGATTAAAACTGGCATAGTCACTACTCCCCTCTTTAGGATAGATGACCCATCGTCTACTTAAAGAGTTGTGTTTTGTTCCGAGTTTTCCAGGTCGGAATCAGATAATGAAGTTGAACTGACATAGGCATTCTGACCATCGGACTTGTCATTGGGTTAAAAGCTTGGTGGTGGTGAAGTATTCAAGGTTTTTGTGGTCCTTCGAGGTAATGCCGCCAAATCTTGAAAGCTTCAAAACTCGCGAGTAATTCCTTGTGGTGAACGTTGTAGTTTAATTCCGGGGCGGTGAAGATCCTAGAATGAAAAGCTACAGGGTGAATTTTGCCATCTTCCAGAGAAGTGATGGAGAGGATTGCTGCAAGGGTGTAGTTGGAAGCATCGGTTTCCATGATGAGTTGACAATTGGGAATCCAATGCATCAGGATTGGAGCTGTGGTGAAGGCTTTCTTAAGTGTTTCAAAGGATTTCCGACACTCATCAGAGAAGTTCCACTTTACAGATTTCCGAGTGAGTCAGGTAAGCAGAATTGCAATGTTGGAGTAATTATGAATGAAGCATCGGTAAACATTCCTGAAACCTAGGAAGGATTGGATGTCTTTTACTTTTTGTGGTTCCGGCCATTCTTGAATTACTTTGATCTTGTGGTCTGCCATTGAAAGTCCTTCGGTGGAGAGCATGTATCTGAGGTATTCTACCATAGTCTTGTGGAAATCACATGTGTTAGATCTTGTGTAAAGTCAGTTTTTTCAGAGACAGTGGAGAACTTCACGGACAGGTTCTCGGTGTTCATCCAGGTTGTTGAAATAGACTAAGATGTCATCCAGATAGATGAGGATGGAAACGTCGAGCTTGTTGCCAAATATATCATTCACGAATCGCTGGAAGGCAGCTGGTGTGTTAGTGAGACCGAAGGGCATAACACGCCATTCAAAGGAACCGTATCGGGTCCTGAAGGTGGTTTTCCACTCATCGCCCTCTCTAATGCAGACTAGGTGGTAAGCATGTCAGAGATTGATTTTGCTGTAAATCTGTGCTTTTCCAGGGCTTTCCAGAAGGTCAGAAAGTTGGGGAAGTAGATATCGATCTTTTTTCATAATCTTGTTGAGACCATGGAAATTGATACAAAGTCAGAGTCTGCCTAACTTCTTCTTCAAGAATAGTCCTGGGGCACCATGCGGAGAAAGTGATGGGCAGATGAATCCTATGGCCAGTGCCTTGTCAATGAATTTTTGGAGTGTTTCTAGCTCAACTGGAGATAGGGAATAAATGGTTCCCAAGGGGGGACTCTCTCCCTCTATCAAGTCAATCTTGAGATCGGACAGTCGATGATCGGTGAGGATTTCCACTTTCTTCTTGCTGAAGATGTCAGAAAACTTGTGATATTCCGATGGAACACCATCGAGATTGGCTGTCAGATCAGGATTCAGGGAAGCATCAATGATGGAAGTGGATTTTCCTTTTGGAATTACACATAACTGAAAGATCTCCTCGTTGTCCAGTTTGCAAAGGCAAGTGAACGCAGAAGCAGGGACTAGGTCGATAGGTGAGTCTTGTTCAGATGTCTGAGGGGCATCTGCACAATCAGATTTCAGGATTCTGGAGACCACAGAGGCGGCTTTCACAGAGAGTGACGTCAGAATTGAATCTTGCTGCTGAGGAATGCGGAACGATATACTACCCAGTACCCAGTCAATCAACAGATTGTAGCGGGTGTGCCAGTTGTGTCTTAGCACAATGGAGCAGCTAGAATCAAGTGGTGTTACATGCATAGCAACAACCTGATTTTTGCTGGATGGAAAACAGATTGGCATATTGATAGTCTGCGTGATGGAGACATTAGAAGTGCTGTCAAAAAGCTTTAGCGGAATCTGTGGGATATTGCGGGATTCCAGCGGGAGCTTGGAAGCGAATGATGAGTCTACAAAAAAATGAGTGGAACCGGAGTCCACGAGAGCTTGTATTAGTATTCAGAATAATGTCGGAAGTCAATGGTATGGTAAGAGAATCGGATCTCGACAGAGCAGAAGTGTTGAGTTGAACCTTGGAAAACGCACAGATGGAATCAACGCAGCTCTGGGTCTGTGCAGAGGTCTCAGAGCTGCTTATTATTTTTTTGAATCCATAATGGCTGTAGGTTCGGCCTTGGACTTGAGTTTGCTTGGAGTTGCGGAGGCCGCTCAAGCCTTCAATTGAGCATTAAGGGAGGTTGACCATGGACAATCCTTCGCGATATGTCTGGGTTTCCCACAGAACATACAAAGGTTGTGGTCCATGCATCACTGTGTTTCCTGCTGGGTTAGTTTTCTGTCTTTTCCGAGTATGTTAAATGTCTGGAGTTTTGCAGAAAGTTGATGTGGAGGACTGAGGTTTGGCAGAAGAGGCAGAAGCCGAACTATTGTTGTTGTTTGTCCTCTTCCACAACTGGTTAGATCGGGATTCTTGTTTGTCCGATTTGCTGCTATTACCGGAGTAGTTGTTGTTGGAAGTGGTGGCACGGTTGACCTTACCTCGTCATTCCCAATAACGGCTGCTGATGATTTGCACGAGTTGTCGGAGTTCCAGAAGCATGTCAGCTTTTTCCCAGGTTGCAAAATCTTTAATACAATCAGGAACTTTAGTGTAAAAACTCCTACAAAGGGCAGCGTCGCTCCAATTGACTCTAGCAGCAAGGCGGTTGAACTCTACAATGAACTTTGTAATGTGTTGGTTGTTGCACATTCAGAGATTGTCGAGCTCAGTCTCTGCATTGCTGACAGGGTCATAAGCTCTGAAATTCTCTCAGAGTACCGTCATGAAGTCCCGATAGCTTGTAAGCCAAGACGGGTCTTCAAAGGTGTCGTCGTCTAAGAGTTCAGGACTCAAAAAAATCTAAAGCTGTCCCTTTTAGAACAGAGATAGCATAAGTAACTTTTGCTTTGTCACTAGAAAAGGTCTGAGGATGGTCGTGGGAGTGGAGTTTGCACTGAAGGAGGAAGGGATGGAGCTTTCGGGAATCCGATCTATCGAAGGTGTCGGGTTCACGGAGTTTGGTTTTTCCAGCTTGACTTTTGTTTGGAGTTCCCATGTGCTTGGCTATCTGTTTCAAAGCTTTTAGCATAGCCTTCCCTTCATCTTCTTCATCGTCATCGTCATCCTCATTGTTGTCAACATTGTCATTGTTTCCGGGGTCGCCTTCCAGTTCGTTGTTCGGAAAGCTGGATCCAGGGTTTGTGATTCCGGTGACAGTATGGGATCTGGTAGAAGGCATGGTGAATGGATCAAGAGTTTGAGTTTGAATATACTGTTATGAACTGGATTTCTTCTCGTCAGATGTCAGAAATGTTGGGATATCGGAGTTTGGGATTCGGAGTTGGGCTCGGAACACACGGATGTCACCTTCAACTTATAGGTTGTGCCCTCTTGGATCCTTCGTGTCCTGGTATTTTTGAAGGTCAGATATCAGAGAAAGTCGGAGAGGGCTGGAGGAGTTGGAGAACAGGAAGTCAGATAAGACTTAGAGAAACAGAAGTGAGAAGATATCGAGTCAAGGTGGGTCAATATTCAAACTGAAGAACAAGGTACATGCAGGAGTCGTACATAATGAAATAGATACGGTCCGAGTCAGAAAGATACGAAGTGTGGAAATCCAAAACTGAGCGAATACGGGATCGGGGTAAGGGTAAATATGGACATAAGACCAAAGATGTAGATCTTGATAAGAAATGACTAAATATAGATGGACTGGGGATAAGTAGAACGGGTGGAGTAAATTGGAGAACATATCAGAAATATGAATCGGAATATATTGGAGAAAAGCGGAAGAGCTGGGAATGAATCTGGGTTCTAACATATCCCTACCCCTTCCCACATTGATTATTCCAAAATCCTGAATATCCAAGATCTTCCACTCATCTCCAATAAGTCTCAACGTACTATTTGTCACTGATCCCTTCCAAATAGACCTGACCATTGGAACTCCAATAATTCCATCCGGTCTTCAGTCCAAAATACCAGGGCACCAGAAATCCAAGAGGGCACAACCCATAAGTTGAAGCCAATGCCCATATAGATCAGTTTTCAGATCTCCAACTCCTGAGTCATCTGATATTCCATGCATTTCTGAATATCGCGAACTTCCGACTTTGGTCAAGGAGAGCTCCAACAAAATCCAACCTCACATCCAACCTGGTCTTTAACAACAACTGCCCTTGTAGGTTTCGACAACATAGTGCAGAGCTTTTCTGGAGAAGCAATGGACACACTGGGGGCATGAGCATATTTTTCGTGTAAAAAATGTGATAAAAATGCTTTTTCCTTACAGATTATTCATTCACTGTTCTGGTTGAAAAATCTCCCAAAAATGCTGCTTTTTTATCAAGTTTTAGGACCTGAAAATCTGGTACATACTTCACATTTCTAGGCATGGGAAATGGATGTAAAATGTGAGAAATAATGAATTTACTCATTGATTTCATGCCACAAAAATGCAAGGACCATCTTGGTTTTCATTGACATTTTCAACAGAAAAGAACCAAAATTTATCCAAGATTTCACAGTAGAAAAAAGGTGAGAAAATTAGTAAAATATATGAGATTTTCATGAGATTTTTCAAAACTATTAGCCAATGAATAATCCAACATTTTTCTTTAGTTTTTGCAAGGAAAAACCTGATGGATAAATGTTTAACCCTTGGATAATCATTCACCCATAGGCAATATATAACAAGTTTTTTGAACCGAAAAGGCAATGAAAAAGTCAATGGATAAGAGTTTACTGCCTCCTTGGATAATCATTCTTCCATATGGGGTAAATGTTCTGCCTATGGGCAGAATTGATTATCCAAAGGGATAAACTCTTTATCCATTGACTTTTTCATTGCCTTTTCGGTTTCCAAAAAACTTGTTATATATTGCCTATGGGTGAATGATTATCCAAGGGTTAAACATTTATCCATCAGGTTTTTCCTTGCAAAAACTAAAGAAAAATGTTGGATTATTCATTGGCTAATAGTTTTGAAAAATCTCATGAAAATCTCATATATTTTACTAATTTTCTCACCTTTTTTCTACTGTGAAATCTTGGATAAATTTTGGTTCTTTTCTGTTGAAAATGTCAATGAAAACCAAGATGGTCCTTGCATTTTTGTGGCATGAAATCAATGAGTAAATTCATTATTTCTCACATTTTACATCCATTTCCCATGCCTAGAAATGTGAAGTATGTACCAGATTTTCAGGTCCTAAAACTTGATAAAAAAGCAGCATTTTTGGGAGATTTTTCAACCAGAACAGTGAATGAATAATCTGTAAGGAAAAAGCATTTTTATCACATTTTTTACACTAAAAATATGCTCATGCCCCCAGTGACAACATTTTGCTGAAGGATATTCCCGATGTGATGGCCGGTGACGACACTGACAAGTGGAAACCTTTGATTGAACATGAATTAAAGGAACTCACAGATAATGATGTATATGATGTTGTTTGGACCCCTAAATGAGTTGACCCCATCCCTAGCAGATCCATATTCAAGATCAAAAGAGACCAGCATGGAATGTCAGTGACTACAAAACTTGTATTGTGGTGCAAGGGTTTCCACAGCAAAAGGGAGTGAATTACAATGAGGTTTTTGCTCTGGTTGCAAACATTGAATCGATATGTATCATCATGGCTCTGGCTGCTAAATACAATTTGGAACTTGAAGAATGCAATATAGCGCAAGTGTACCTGAATGGTGAGCTTGACAAAGACATATACATGCATCCACCGTCAGGCATTGATGTCAAACCTGGGCATTGTTGGAAGCTAAAGAAGTCAATATACGGCCTTCAACAAGCCAGACACATGTGGAACAAAATGTTGGACCACAGGCTAACAAATATGTCATTCACCAGACTTGATGCCAAAACTTGCTTATATGTTATCAAAGATAAACAGAAGGTCTGCTTTCTAGTCATATACGTGGATGACATGATAATTGCTACAAACTCCAAAGAGTATGCATGAGAGATAAAGTTGAAATTATCTGGAGTGTTCAAAATGCACAATCTCGGTTCAATGACATGGATTCTCAGAATGGAGGTAAAGTGAGACAGAAGGCATCATCTTATCATGTGTCTCAAAAACAATACCTGAAAAAGGTTTTAGCGATGTGGAATGTCTGGCAAAAATGTCAGTCCAGTGAGCACCCCAATGGAAGGAAACTTTCATGCAACCTCCACTGATCCAGAAGACGACTCAAACGTTCCTGAAATGATTATAAATAATGTCATGGTATCCTATGCAACCATGGTGGGATCACTCATGTACATGGTGGTCTGTACTAGACCAGACTTATCCTACACAGTGGGAGTCCTTGGGCGATACATGTCGAATTCAAAGTCAATTCATTGGAAACTTGTGAGAGTATTGAGATATGTGAAAGGAACTCTCGACCTGGAGCTTTGTTATGATGGGTCAGATGTCTCAGCTGATATGAGTTTCTACGGTTATTCGGATTTGGACTGGAGTGCAGATCTCAATACATCCAGAGTCGACTTCAGGATACATTTTCATCGCATCAAAGGGAGCCATATCATGGTCCAGCAAGTGTCAGACGATGGTTGCCCTCTCTTCAACGGAATCTGAATATATTGGACTTAGCAACACAGGTCAACATTTGTTGTTGTTACGATTGTTCTTTGAAGACATAGGTCATCCACAAGAAGGTCCCACCATAATTAACTGTGATAATCAGGCAGCAATAATCTTTTCTTGGGATCCACAGTTTAGGGCACATACCAAACACATTCAGTGCTGGTATCATTATATTTGAGACAATATAGTCATGTCAGGAAAGGCTACGGTATGATATGTCCCAACCAGAGATATGGTTGCTGACATATTCATTAAGTTGTTGCCAAGAGGGGGACACTGGAAATTTCTAGGAGTGATGGGATTGCAACAATGCTTGAGTGGGAGTGTCAAGAACAAAAGCTGCGAATGATGTCATAGCCATTAGCATTTGCATTAGATAATATGCTCACTGCCACAACCAAAAGGAGTATAAGTTGGAGCTAGGAAGTTTTTTCTTCTTTCCCTCAGTCTTAACACAAATAAGACTGAGGTGCGTATTTGACTCATTCACAGACACTTTGGCAGTTCCTAATTTACTTGTAGTTTGTTTTCATTAAAGGTAGATATTATTAGTCTTATGTAACACGAATTAGACTGAGTTTGTTTTCATTAAAGTTGCAACAACATTTTCTTCCATGGTCTTGTGCACGAGGTGAGGTGCTGTCCTACAACAGTAGTGTGACCTTGCTGCCATTTCTTGGTATAGCTACAATAGATGAGTGTTTGTGCTCAATAAGGGATGCCGTACTGGCTGGTGGAGATGCGGTGGCACCTGGTACGGTTGCTGCTACAGAGTGGTACGGGGCATTGTGGGTACATGGTGCGCGTGTGGGTGTGTGAGGATTAGGGTTAGTGGTCCGCGGACGCGTCCCGGTCCGTGGACCGAGCCCCAGCGGCTGGGAACGGTCGACAGTTGACGGAGTTTTACGGACGTCGAACCGGGAAGACGGCTCGTACCGAACCACCACTCCCAACTGCAGGCCTGAGACTGACGATAAGGACAGTTGCACCTGATCGCACATACCTTACTAGGCTAGCGGATATCAAGACTCCATGCATCCCCCATTCAGATTTCATCTGACACTGAGATCGTTCGCTATGGTCTACCAGTGCGTAGGAGCCAGTTCCACTCACTATCAGGGGGGGCAGGATTTATTAGCTTTAGACTTGACATTATTCTATTTTGATACGTCTGCGGTTGGTCGTTCGTAAGCACGCCGTAGCATATGGGTGCTGACCAGCATGGGTCTCAACCGATGTACTATTTTCAGCATGCGCAGTTCATCAGATTCACAGCTCCTTTTCAGGAATTGTGAGCGAGTGCTTATGTAGGCCCCGCTGGCTATCCCTGGTTGTGAGGCATATACATCACGATATCGATATCTACTTCCTTTCGTGTACCCTCTTTCGGCCTCTCTGTATAAAAAGCCACGTACATGGGCAACCTCAGATCCATCTATGATCCCCACATACATAGGTAAGTCTTCAAATTCCCCATTCTAAATGGAAAGAAAGAATTGAAGAACTCCCGTCATGGCAACGGAACCTTACACTTCTCCCTACAGTGCCTAATCACCGCGTCGCGCCTACAAAACTCCATCTCACACCCCGGACACCTTAGCTTCTCCCAATGCCGCTGCCTCCCCACCTCCGGAAACTCTTTTAGCGCTACTGCATCCTGGCGCCGCATCCTTCCGGCCGCGATATCCATCACTTCCCTGCGCGCGTGCTTGCCCTTTACATGTCGCACGCGATCAGACTCGCGCATGAAGGGCTCGCCGCAGCCGGGGTAGGTGCAGGGATAGAGCTTGGTTTTGTGGAAGGCGGTTGAGATGAGTGGTTTGTGACGGGGCCCGCGTTGAGGGAAGACGCGCCGGCTCGGTTTGCGAGGACTTTGGAATTGGGGCTGGGGTCGTGGTGGAGATGATGCCGAATCTGGGGGGTTCAGACGAGAGTCTCCGGGCCGGGGTCTGCAGGGTGAGTGTAGGAAGTGTGGATGGTCTGTGGTGAGGTGCAGGCTGCTTTTTGCCGATGAGCTGGTCCGTGGTGGGCGGTGGAAGGCCCAGGAGCGGTCACTGGGTATGTCGTGATGGGGAGCTTCGTCACAATTGGAGGAGTCATCGCTGGAGCCTCTGTCACTCGATAGGTCGTCGCTGGAGGCATTGTTTATTGAAGAGGCTTTCGTCTGTCTAGAATTCAACTCGGCGATGCAAGTGGAATTCCGGCTACTGGCTTTCGTGTGGCGTTCGACACCCAAGCCCAAGCGATCGCGTCTCGCCTTCAAACCTTTTGTCGATTTTTCCTGATCGTAATATCGATCGTCCATACCCACAGGTTCACATTCATCTTTCAGAGCTTGAGCTGGGTCTGCGGGCTTGGTGGTCCAGATTTTAGTCTCGGCCTCGACTTCTTCTCGAATTTCCTTTGCGAGGCTAGGCACCCATGCAGCGATAATCTCCCGGAGCTCCATACTCCCAATCGAAGAGTTAGGGGATATCTCTCCATCAAGTTCACTTATCTAACAACCCAAGGATAGATAATTAGTTAGGAACGTCTGTGCAGCAGTGACACGATAGGGTGGTGCACATACGTCGAGCTCGCCTTCATCGATCTTCAGCATCGTGGCCACTTCAGACTCACTACTTGAGCTCCTGCGTTTCGGTTCAGCATATGTCCCGAGCTTTAAATTGGATTTAGAGCGAAGTCGAGGCAGGGGGACGCCACCGGCATTGTGTGCATACCCCCTGGCCTTGGACGCCTTCGCATTTCTGCTTCGCTGTCTATTCTCGAGTCTAAGAGAACCTCTAGCTTTCGAGGCAGGGGTGTCACGGGCATGCGGGACGACAAGGGGAGTGGTGAATCGGTGCGTAGAGACAGTCATGGACTCGAGTCTTAATCAGTGGGACGCGCGATTCTTATTTTAATTTATACCTGCAGAACAGCGTCCATGGTGCAGCGTGTATCGGGTAGCCGGAGGGTGGCCCCGAGCACAACTGTGGGATATTGCCTTTTAGGGTCGGCCCTATTGAGCAGGTGGGCAAGAAGTCCCACGCGATGCCCGCACGAAGTCTTCGCTATGACGCACGGCTCGAGAGTGAGTGAGTACAGCTTATTAAAATCATATCAAATCGTTTATATTCGTCAAGTCATTCTAACTACAGACAAGTTGAAATCTAGATTTCTATTTTTGGTCTCTAGAAAGGCAGTGAGTGTGGTTTGAAGCTCCAATAAAAGTAACATACCTCTTAGACATTCTTCGTTAATTCGTTTCTGGGGGAAAAATAAACAAACGCATCAGTGTAAGCAACGCCCCGAACCCCCCAGCGAACGCCTACCTCTCAATTTTTTTTCGTAGATCATCCGTGAATAACGTGTCGTCGTAAATTTATACAGGTGAAATTACAATTTTTCCTTCTTTCCTTAATGAGAGCAAAGGAGGATAATCACAATTCAACTCGTCAAGACTCCACTAAAGAAGATAACACACCTCTTAAAGTACCCATGTCTTTAGCCACGACTATTTCTTTTGACAGGACTTGCCCCTCACATGCCTGTCCCGCGAGTCTGACCTGCTGAACTTTGCGCCGCACATGGGACACGTTACTTGAGCCTCGGATGAACGCAGTTCCTCCAAGGGAAAATACTGCAACATTTGCGCTTCCTTGAGTGTTATCCTACCAGCCACCAGGTCACGCATTTCCTTGCGTGCGTGCACAGTTTTCATGTGGCGCAGCAAATTGAACCATTCCTGGCACCATGCTCTGCAGTCGGGATAGGTGCATGCATACATCACACCCAAGGGGGTCTTATATACAACAGGGGTGGGTCTCGTGGTGCCGTTGGTGCGTTGCGTTCTCACCTCGCCGGGAAGGGCGGGGCTTGGGAGATTTGTGTCTGCAGCCGATGGAGGAGCCACCTGAGCTGTAGGAAGCTGCGCCTCGGTGCTGGGCACTGGAGGAGCTTGCGAAGGCACGACATGCGTTGTCGCGGTGTCGGGGATCGTGATATCTGATGCAAGTTCGTCATGGTCATTCGAGTTGTCGGAGTCATAAACATCAGGGTCGTTGTTGTGATTTTCCTTGAGGTGGACGATATCAGGATAGGACATGGTGGCAGGTATACCGGGAGTCGTTTCCGATACGTTGTCCTGCGAGGGGGGAGGGCTGCTTGGTGGAACTGGAGCAATGTAAGTCCTGCTGCTGGGTACGGGGGAGAAGAAATGGCTCATGTAGCCTAACTCTTTTCCTGCCTGAAGTGAACATATGAGTTAGGTGAGGGCGTATCAATGAAGAGTTGATGACGTACGGCATCCTCCTTTGCTTCGGGATTCTTACGCTGCACGATTCTAGAAGAAGGTAAAGAATGATTTGTTTGAAATGAATGATTGGCTGGGTTCGCTGGCCCCGTTGCGTTGCGAGACAAAGCGTCTGTAGGCATCGATGGCTGCACTGTCTGGGCCGGCAGTCGATTAAGATTGTTACAGAGCTGAAAAATAGTTGTGTTAAGCTGCTGTTCCAACTACAAGAAAAATAAAGAAACGCACCAAGGATGAGAGGTTCATGATGCGACGTTCAGTTCAGAGTACAAGTATGGACTCCAGTGTCTCCACATGTACTTGCACGAATAAATATTTATATGAATATCGCAACTGAGTGGCGTCGCGCTTTGAACGTCGATGTGGAAGAAAGGAAGCCCGACTTACTCGGTGTCCACAGTGGTCTTCACCTTCCACAGCACGTTGCGTTGTTCGACCACATCCGTGGCCCTGAGAAAATAAAAAATTGATGCACTGTGCCACTGGACAACCATTGTTCCACATCGACACCCTCCACACAGTGTGGACCACACTTCGCCTACCTTCAACTCGGTCTACATAAAAGAGAACCCTGGCGACAAATAATTCTTTTCATGCACGCACCTTACACCAGTACCCATAGGGACACAACTTCAAAACACGTGGGTCAGACAGTGATGCATTACATTCGTATCGTCTGGCATAATTATATTGTGTGGCGGTTATCGATTTGTTGGTGGGTTTGCACTCCGCTGAGTCCGCTCCTGCCAACATCCTCGAGCTCCATAATATTCATTATCTCGAGTCGCCCGTATGCGCTTGAGTATTGCATCCCGTCGGACTCGTCTCGCGTGTGATAATTCTTCATGCTACCACCTGATGTTTTGCTCTATGGGACTTGGGACAAAGTTGTGATGACTGGCACCTGTGCCTCGCACGGACCGACCGCTCCATTACCTTGGAAAACGCTGGCTATCATCTCCACCCTTCTAGCGCAGCGAAACCTTTGCAAAAAAAATTCTCGTCTCGGGCCACCATTTTTTTTTCGTCGTGGCAACTTGAACACTGCAATGCCTTTTTTTCTGCCTCCCAGATGGGATTTTCTTCACCTGGGTCTCTCTCTAATCCCTCCCTGATCCGAGAGGGTCCATATCCACCATCCCCGGTTCTGAGCTAGCACGATGACCACTTTCTATCGGGAACATCACTGCTACTGCTCCCCCACCTCACGGAATAACCTTGTACAAATGACCCAAACTCATTGCTGACACCATTTTGTCCGTCCAACACCGGTAACTTGTTTGCTACAATTGGTGTTTTCTTCTTCTTTTTTTCAGAAAAAAAAACCATTACAGGTATATACATATACACCATCAATGTTCAAGTTGTCCACCACTCGGGACCCATAACTACACACCATCCTCTATTCACTCCCCCTAAGTCATGTTCTGACTGTTAGAACCCAGATTCATTCTCTGCTTTTCTCCGACATATTCCAATATGTTTTCCTGATTCATTCCATCCATTCTACTTATCCTCTGTTCACCTATTTTTAGTCATTTCCTATCAAGATCTATATCTTTGGCCTTATATCCATATTCATCCTTACCTACGAACCCATACTCATTCCTTTTCAGATTTCCATACTTCATATCTTTCCGACTCAGACTGTATCTCTTCATTATATATAACTCCTGCATGTACTTTGTTCCTCAGTTTGAATATTGATTCACCTTGACTGGATATCTTCTCATTCCATCTCTAAGTCTTATCTGTCCCTCTGTTCTCTGACTTCTCCAACACTCCAACACTTCCAAAATACCAGGACATGAAGGATCCAAGAGGGCACAACCTATAAGTTGAAACCAACGTCCATACATTTCCAATTCCAAATCCTGAACACCAACATTCTGATATTCCAACATCCAACGAGAGGAAATCTAGTTCATAACAGTATATTCGAACTAAAAACTCTTGATTGTTCACTATGCCTTCTAACACCAGATCCTGTACAACCATCAGAATAAGAATCCTCAAGCCCGACTTTCTGAACAACAAACCATAAGGTGATCCTGGCAATGATAACAATGAGAATTACAACAATGAGGATGATGAAGATGAGGTGTTATTGATCCCTATAATGTACTTATAGTCTGAAGGTCTTGATTATAGGGTTCCAAGTGTTTCTAATCAGTGGTTCTTCTTATTTTTCTATTTCTTGTCACCACTGCTGAGTTCACTATTAATGATCCACAAGAGTCCACAACTTGGATTGCTGACCTAAAACTTGCCAAATCAGTAACTCAGCTACTGACCAATAATTACCATTATTGTAACTCAGCAGCTGAGGTAAGCCAACTCATTGGTCAGCAGGATCATTAATTAGTTCCACAGCAGGTGACTTCTTATTTATCATCCAATATTAATTAGCTAGAGATGTTATGACATCACTACAACCCCAAATCTGAGCCTGAATGCTATGATATCATTTCAGCATCATAGTTATTCATGAGTCAGTAATTTAGTGACATCATAGTCGTCTCTAGCCAATAGTTAGCTTCATATTAATAGTGTAGATGCTTCTGGAAGATTATAACCATATATGGCAGCTGCCAGAACCTTCCAGCAGCTTCCATTCTATTGTTAGACCTTCCTAAAGTGTCTAGGGTGTCTCATATGTGAAGCTATAAGTATAGCTCTAGGTAGCCTTGCAAAAAGCAATCACACACACATTTCACACCCCACTTCTGCCTGAAGCTTGAGTCTTCTATCAGATCAGTTCAAGCCTGAAGAACTTGACCTAGCTGAAAAACTCTGCAGGAGCCTCTTTCAGTCTGCCAATCACCTTGCAGGGGTGAGGCACAATCTCTTCAGCTTTTTCACTGCTTTAGTTGGAGCTCTGTAGTTTGTAGGACCAGAGTTAAAGACTACTAGTTTGTATAAGCAAACCACCACTTTCCATCTAGTTGACACTTTGTTGCTTGTAGGGCCAAATATCAACTGCTGGCTTGTGTTGGGTATCATCACTTCTAATTAATTGAAGCTTTGTTGCTTGTAGGGCCAAAGTTAAATTAATTGTGTTGGTAACAACCACCACTACTATTTGATTAGCCTTTGTTGCTTGTAGGGCCAAATTCTAATCAATAACTAGTGTTGGGGTGTAGTACACTTTCCATCTAATCAAGCTCTGTTGCTTGTAGGGCCTTAGCTTGATTACTAGCTTGTGTCAGCACAAAGCTACCACACTCTATCTTATCTGGGCACTGTTGCTTGTAGGGCCTTTGCCTGGCTAACTAGTTTGTGTTAGTGTTGACTTTATCAACTCTCAAGTTAGTTTTAACTTGCTGTTGTTGGTCTTGTCCTTTCGCTCCTTGTTCCTTGGCTATCCTTTTAGTCCTTCAATTGAACAGCCATTCAATTGTTGTGACCTTGAGCCTAGTCGTCCAAGTCTGCTTTCCCCATATTGCATATAAAAACAAAGCATTGGAACCCTGTACGCTTTCCCTCATAGTTTCAAGTATTATCTTGACCAGACTAGTAGCCTTGCTACAAGTGCTTTGAATTGCATTGTTACTGCAAAGTAATAGTGTTATTTGAACACCAGAGTAGAATCTCTTAATTGGGTTCTCCGTTAAAATAGTCTTTGGTTGATATCCCCTTGAACACTATCAGTGGCTAGACTAAACTTGATTGTGTACCTTACACCAACGTTTAGTTCTGAGTTCACAGTTTCCAAAACACGAGGGGAAGGCTATGCTAAAAGCTTTGAAACAGATAGCTAAACACATGGGAACCCCAACCAAGAACCAAAGCAGAAAAACCAAACTCTGCAAACTCAACACTTTTGACAGATCAGATTCCTGCAAACTTCACCCTTCCTCCTTCAGTGCAAACTTCATTTTCGCAACTGTCCCCATAATTTTTCTAGTGACGAAGCAAAGGTCACTTACACTATCTCTTTTTTCAAAGGGACAGCTTTAGATTTTTTCAAGCCTGAACTCTTAGACAACAACATCTTTGAAGACCTGTCTTGGCTCACCAGCTATCAGGATTTCACAATGATACTCTGAGAGAATTTTGGAGCTTACGATCCTGTTGGTGATGCAGGAACCGAACTTGACAATCTCTGAATGTGCAATAACCAACACATTACTAAATTCATTGTAGAATTCAACTGTCTTGCCACTAGAGTCAATTGGGGCAATGCCACCCTTCATAGGAGTTTTTATACAAAACTGTGTCAAGGATATTCTTGCAACCCGAGACAAAGCCGACACCTTACTGGAACTCCAACAACTTGTGCAAACTATAAACAGTTGCTATTGGGAATGACAAGGTGAGGTCAACCGCACTACTGCTTCCAACAACAACAACTCTGGTAGCAGTAAAACAGAGAAGCAAGAAACCTGATCCCACCAATCGCAGAAGAAGACAAACAACAATAATCATTCTACTTCCTCTTCTTCCACCAAACCTCAGTCCTCTGCGTTGAATTCCCACAAATCCCCAGACATTTCCAGACATTTCCAGCATACTTGGAAAAGATGGCAAACTGACCCAGCAGGAAAGACAGTGACACATGGACCAGAATTTATGCATGTTCTGTGGATGACCCAAACATATCATGAAGGATTGCCCATGATCAATCTCCCTTAACACTCAGTTGAAGGCCAGAGTGGCCTCTGCAACCCCAAGCAAAC
>MU134582.1:0-37415 GCA_015039355.1 Ramaria rubella
GATGTGCGACTTGTGGAGGAGGACTGGACAAATGAACATCAAGGGGAGAACGTCGACTAGGAAGTTCAACGCGTGATCCAACGTGTATGTCTGGCTTGGCGGTCATCTGAAACGAATCATGGGACGTGGTGGCGGCAATGCTGGATGGCATATTGAAAATAGAATTGATGAAAAATAGAATGAGTGTGGAGATGATGTGTCTGGCAGACTGGAGGTAGCACAGCAGATGATGGTCTGGCAAAAGCTGATGATGATAGGCGCGTGTGCAGTGAGCGTCTTTTGTAGTGTAGTACGCGCTGTCGAGTATCATGCTTGTCAGCGCCCATGCCTCCTCCCACAACTCCTCTACCGCCCATTCTGTGTGCACCTTCCGCAATCATCCCAACAGCTGCATCAAGGTTTGACAGAACAAAAAAAGAGAGCCGTCATTTGGATGATATTGCAGCTGAGCTTGTGATTGCGCATGAGATCACACATGATCTAGAGGATGAGCTTTGGATGACACTTGAGAAACATGCAACAAATCAGGTGAGTTTCTTCTCTGGATGAATGTCTTGTTTATTGAAGCTGTGTTTACAGTCTGATACTCAAACTGAAGCTAAGATGGCAGCCAGTTCTGAGTGTCAGGTCCCCTTTGCTTTCATTCGCTCCATACTGCGTCTCAGTGATTTGCGAAGGGCATACAAAGTTCCAGAACAAGAGACCCCCATAAGTGATAAACAAAAGTGAGGCACTTTTGTGAGGAAGCAGGTAGTGGAGTTTGCATATAGTATGATGCTCGCTAAAGCCACCAGGGATTTCAATGTGATAGGTCACAGACTCTGAATCTATCCTGCCACGTCAGCCCTGGTGTTATTCTCATGCAACCTCTCCATGAGGTCACCTCTCCTTATTGCACTTTAATGTTTCTGCATCAAAACATGCGGCTACAACTCACAATGTTTGCCTTGGATGTAGGTGGCTTAGATATGATGGCAAGAAAGGTGTGGTCATTTGCATCTCACATAAGCAGAGTGAATGATGGTGCAGATTCAAAGGTCACAGACTCGGAGGTGGTACAGATAAAGCACAAGAGCAGACACACCTCGATAGGTCGTGAATATACAATGTTCCTTCACGCTTCACCCCTTGATCATGAACACCAAAAGCCTGCATTGTACAATATGGGTTATTCCCAGATGGACAGCGGTCTATGGCATTGTAATTGAGCATGAATGTACATCGAATTTGAATGTTCGAAGCTTCGACTACACAATCATTTCTCTTGGCAGGTGGTACAGAATGAAGCTAAAAAATATACGTAAAACAAATTTCCAAAATGGTCTGGACCAATTGCTCTATTCACCAAGTATACCAGAGCCTGGTCGAACAACAGTGGTTATAAAACCAGGGCCAAAAATAAATAAAAGACATTCACCGGAAGCCACGGGCCCCACAACCCCAGTGTCTTCAGCTCCAATATCTCCTTGGACCGAAGGCAATCCTTGAAGATTAATTTCCATTTCACTTGCAGAATGAATGCCCTGAAGCTTGATGTTTTGTTGTGATGCCTCTGCATCAAATTCATTGAAGGCTGGATCACCAAACTCATCCATGACAGTCTTGTGGATTCTTCTGGTGACTGCATGGAGACTGCTAAAGGTATGAGGGTGTGAAGTTGTGGTGTCATTGGGATGTTGGTTTCTCTGCTGAAGTTCCAGGTGGAATTGGCAAATCATAATGATTGCCAAACTATTATCATATTATCAGTGTAGTGCTTTCCATTGGATGATACATTGGACAAACGAATTTTGAAAAGGGCCTAGTATTCCTTGAAGAGTTGGCTGGTTTTTAAATGTGGGTTGTTATTGTACATGTACTAGAAATTATACACACTCTCATTGCCTATATATACACAACAGATGAGTATTTTAACATCACCCTGATGCAGCACATACTTTGTCTGTGATTGTTCCTGCTAAAGTTATTGTCAATACAAATCTGTAAAAGTGTCAAGTCTTCATTTTTGGGAGGAGTGATTATGTTACCCATATCTGAGAACACCTGTGTTTACTTAGTTTTTATTTGTAGGTTGAAGATGAAGAGTGATACCTTGTTGAAAAAGCAGTGTGGACAAAGGCTTTCTCTGGAGCTCATTGTTTTCTCTCAGAATTTTTTGGATCTTATAGGTGTTGGCCAGGACCACAGCAAAAACACCTGTGTCAAATAAAATAATAAAAACCCCATTAAGGGTTCCCACTGGAACAATGACTTCAAATATGTCTGTCTGCGAAAACAGGAATATATTACACCTGTGTTGGATGAGCAGATATTAAGATATAGGATATAGTGAGCAACATACAAGGTAACTAGAGCAGGGACAGCCATGCAATTATTCTTGGCTATATCAACCTATCATGGTATGATTGAAAATGATATGTACCAAGTACATGATATCACTAACCATGACAAGTGTGATTGCAGTTAGGTCCAAAAGTGAAAGCACCAGTAAAACCAATCTTTTATGACTAGATATGGTGTATGCTCTTGCCAACAAAAGGCCTGAGTGTATAGAGTCCATCAGTTGCCTATACCAGTATATCATGTAAACACCAATGACCTTGGACTCCAATTGTGAGAAGTAACAGAAGAGTATTGATGAAATATAATACTGCATTGCAAACCCTAGATATGATTCAGACCCCATGCTGTAAAATTATTCTGAGCCTCACTACATAGTACAAGTCTATTGAGTGAAAAAAGTGATAAAGTGCCAATGGCTAGCAGCACACACCTGGTTTGAAGGAAATGTTGCAAAATTAAAGTAGATTTGCAAGAGAAGCTGAAACAGTCCAGGGTAGCGAGCCAGCAGATAAAGAGTAGTGCCTAATTGGATTTTCTTTGGCCAGATGTATTTGACCTCAGAGGGAAAGGTGAGCAGTGTATCATATGCTAAGAGCACTTCAGTAGAAATGAGTGTGCAAAAACAGTCATATGCTATGTAGACTTGCCAAAAGCTGCAATATCAACAATGTCGAAACAAAAACTAGTCTATCATTAGGAGGGGCTAATCCGGCATGTGCTATAACCCACTCATCTGATGCTGCTTGGACCATTAACGATTGTTCCTCCTGGGAAGACATGGCGACAAGTGCAATACGACTGCGCTGACTTGGAAAGTGTTTAGAAAGAAGGTGAGGAGTGGTGGTGTGGTTGCGATTATCTTATATGCGGAGTGTCGCATAGCTTCTGCATTGTGACCCAGATGGTGCCAAACGACGACGGGACTCACAAACTTTGAAGCTGTTCGTCAAATCATAAACGAAGCACTGCCTCCATCTTAATCTGATTTCGGAGATCCAATAACGATAGCAATGGCAATCCTCTTATTTCGTTACATTACTCGAGACTCAGCAAGCTGAATCTAAGATTAATGTTAATGCAACCGCCACAGTTGAACTTTTGGCAACCCCACGAGTATTAGGATAGCATGCTAGGAGGTATGATGTGTGCTCACCGGATCGGTGGCTCATGATTAGATTCGAAGTTTCTTGTCGGGGAACATGGTTAACATGGTGAGCGATCGAGGTGGTGTAAACATATCGTTCACCCTGTTCATCCAACAGTGAAGTCGCTAATTGACCACAGATACTACCCTGAAACCCGATCCCAAGGCAATCGGGCCTTTGTCTTCTGGGGTACGGAAGGACAGTTCGGTGGTGTCATAACTGGAAATTTGACGTGAGTTAGGAATGGATGAACAGCACCGTCGAATATCCTCAGTCACTGCAATGGTGAAAAAGAGAGAGGGTCAGGAACATGGGTGTTGAACGCTTTGTTCTGTCTGCATCTTGAACAAATGTTCTTGAGGCGACAGCGTGATCATACAGCTATAAAATCTCAGAGGAGTCGGGACGTTCCAGATGCGATAGCCCTGAAAAAGAGGAAGAAAGCACGCACGAGAGACCAGCTGAAGAAATGGTGGAGAACGTACGAATGCTGTAGCACCAATGAGAGTTACTACAGCTGAAGGCACAGCCGGATAGGCCGGCATGCAGGTGGATCAAATGATAAGATATGACAGATCCAGTGAATTCGAAATGGGAAGACATATACAACGAAAAGATGCGGGCTAACTGACGATGATGGACCAAGTTTGGGCGTGGCGGGGATGATGAGGCAACATGCGAAAAGTTCTCAGTAGTAAAACACCAGAGGAAGGGAACAATCAACTATATTGCATAGCTTCTGCTAACAGGTGAAGAGCCAACAACAAGATGTCGTTGGGAAAGGAATAAGTGTAGACTGATGGCGATTTGGGGTACACAAGCAGGATAGGGCCGCAGTCATCAGAGCGTTATCATACGGGCGGACCTGGAAAAATTGACAGAATATGATTGTCATATCTCTCTTCTTAGATGCTCTTCAATGTAGAATGAGGATGAACAAAACCTACTACAGCGCCCTACGAGACATTCCACGCCACAATGAGTCAAAACAACATGGACGCTTGATAAAGCAACGCACTCACCTGATCACTCCATCCTTCCCCGGGTCCCCTCATCCTATCATTCTGTTGTACTTTCGAGAGAGAGAGAACGTGTCTCACCTCATAGTGGATATCGCAGCCGCTGGATATATTTCTAGTTCGATATTCGTTGACAATTATCGAGCGGAGATTCATTTCGTCCGCTGAGTTTCGACGTACTACTTCAACCTCACAGATATTTTTTCTTCGTCCGAATAGTATACTACCTTTTACGTCTACTATGGAGACTAACTGGTACATCTATAGATTCTACCCGTATGTCAGCAAGCCTCCTTGTTTCCTGGACGCATCCGAGGCTAGACTCTAAGTAAGGAGTGAATGTGGAAAACTAAAAGAAATTTTAACTCCATAATGCTTGGATACTCCCTGACGACTGTGTCTTCGTTTCCGTACTTTGACATACCCCTCGGCCCTTTCGTCCGCTAACTTGAAGGATACCAAAGAACCGAAGTTTCTCGGATGTGTATAGGTGCAGATTGACTCTTTGCATTATAACCCAGTTCCAGGTGATAGCTCCTAAAATTATATTCGAGTCTCGAAATAATCTTTATTCTACTAACTCCAAACATCAGGCGAATGGCACGGCATTATCGTACGTTAGGTAAACCCAGTCTTAGATTGGTCAAATGAACAAGTGACCCCGCCCACTAATATTCCTGTAGGTGACGTTCAGAAACTTTGTGAAATCGCCTCCGCTTCATAAGGTTTGCTCGGTGTCCTCCCTCCATGTGCACACCACCGGTGTACATTATCATCTTTCCCGCCGTCGAGATCCCAAGCTGCCGGAACGCGAATCACCCATAGCATTCACAAAAATAGGAAATACATTATAATAAATAAGGTCTCCGTTTATTGGCTCGTTATGGCGTCGATATTGAACGAAATCCATCGATTACCCCTTATATCATTAGGAAACCGTCTGCGAGTCTCGGGGGCCGTCCACAGATGCTTGAAGCTCGACCTGATGAATGTGCTAGCTTCCTGAAGGGCCGGTCAGTATCTCTCTCTCTGTGTTTCTCCATCTGATCTCCGCATTGACTACGGAATTTCAGTGGGACTACACCAAGCGGGTGTTAATATCCTCAGGGAATGACTCATGCGTACGTGTTGTGGTGGCTTCGCTCTCATTAGCTTCAATGTGCGATTCGGACGCGGACAAAAGAAGCATCGGATCCCCGAATTCTGCAGCAATCACGCTGTCAACCTGGCGAACTGCCGCGTGGAAGGTGTACAGAGATGGGGTTATAGTTGTGAGCGATGGGTCTACCAGAGTGGAGTTGAGCCCTCGGATGTCGAGTAAGAAGCGGCAGACGAGGATCACTGAGACTCTGTAAGAAGAGATGAGAGGGAAATGGTTAGTTTCTGGTAATGGGTAAATGGGTACTGACGCATTTTCCAGGGGGATGTCTATTCCGACTGGCGTAGGCTTCAAAAATGTTATGGGTGTCGTGGTGTACAAAACGATCGCTTACTCTAAGAACCTATAACATGAGTATAAGAAACAGATATGTCATAACGATATTATGTCTTACTTTGTTGAGTATCTCAATTTCGAGATCCCACAAAAATATCACGCTACCTCAACGACAATGTGAGAGTCGCGAATTCTCAAGAATAAGGCAGTCTACTAACAGGTAACGAATTATACCTGAATATCTGCAATAGCTATCGCACGTAAACAGTGCGCTGCGAGAACTACAGACCTTGTTGTATTATTAGACTCGTCACCGACTGGCGTTTCGTAATCTCGTGTAAGCCTTTTTGTAATCTAAAGAGGCCCCAAACATAATAAAGTGTTGCGACTAGGACTGCCGTATCGGAGATCAAGCCGAATATAGTGACGATTGTGCCATCTAGGTGATGCATGGTAAGCTTTGTTTCACAACTTGAAGGCGAAGCCGTCTCACCTCTGCGAACAGATCATTAACTAGACGTTTCAGTTACAGCAATAAACGGCATACAAGATGAAAGACTTGGATTTCACAACCGCAGCGGCACAGCTGATAGTGATTGCAACGAGCTGTCAAATATCTTCATCAGAACCAGCCTTTGGATAAGCAGAATACCTTACAAGGACAGGAGTCACATAACCAAGGAGTAGAAGTAGAAACAGGCCAAGAATTATTTTATTTTGTTGTGAAATTGCGTACGCCCGTGCGAACAGTAATCCTAACAGCGATGTGTTAACGTTCCCTGAGCATATTGGTTAGCTTACCTTGAATTCCTATGAAACTCAACATCAGCAGGGTCTCCTCCAGATGCTCTAGAGTCGAACATGTTCTGAAGTCTCAGGGTTCATACCGCACATAAGTAATGAAGGGAATGAAACAGTCGTACTAAAACTTATAGATTAGAAACATGCAGTTTAGTATACAATAATCCTACCTGGGGTGCGAGATCTTTATCTATGGTAATCACCCCGACCAGCATGTAAAAAATCATAGGATAGCGAGCGATGACGTAGAACGTCGCAGCGATTCGGAATTTTTCTTTCCAGATGAACTGGATTTCATGCCGAAGAGACAATATAGTATCGTAGACGATGAGTGCTAAGTACTCCTTAGTGAACTTCCTTCGGTTTGATGACTACGCACTAAAACCAGCAACCAAGACGTATTTGGAGGCTTGGCTATAGTTGTTAAGTCGCGTTGTGTGATTTAAGGAAGAATGGACCAACATGTCGGCCTGTTCTTGAATCATGCTAGTCACGTTGGGTGAGATGGTCATATACCGGAAAGTGGGAAGAAAGGTGGAAAGGGGACAAATATTCACCTCTGATATTTATCGGAACAAGCGGGAAGGGTGGAATCACTATAATACCCCACACCACCTACGCAGCCTCTCTCGGGACCATATGTTCAGCATCTACGCGACAAATGAGTCATGGCGCAGGCAAAGGATTTCCGAGATCTTGATGACGAGTCATGATACTGAACACCGCACGAACGCACAACCAATGCGTTTCGCCATTGACGAAGTGGGGCTATGAATGGAGAGACGACCCTGAGCTCACTTGAAACGAAATCGTCTGTACGTGTGGTCGACCAATATACACCGTTCAACAAAGGTAGCGTCAAAGCTCTAATCACGACCTTTTCAACGCACCAGTTCCAACTTGAAGTTCGACGGTCAAGTTGAGGGACATCGTCAGGTTCAAACATGGTGAGAAGCTTCTTCTGTAGTTGGCATTGGAATGCCTCCGCTTCGCGTAAACGAAGTGCCGGTGATCTTGCGGTACTCGTGGAGATGTAACAGCATCGAAAACAAACATGAGATGAAAGATATCAAGTTTTTACGACCTTGATTTGGCACCGCCTGATGGTTCTATCTTAAATCAGGCGGCGCTAGATAACAGTATTATGTCAGGAATGCGAGGGAATGCTGTGTACGATGGCCGCAGACAGTTAGCGCGGATTAGTGGACATCACTCGGGCCGAATTATTCCGTGAACATTAGGCGCATCCTGACTTGGCAGAATCTATTAAAATACGAGTAGCATGCCGGGAGGGGACGGTTTGCAGGAACGCATCTGCACGGTTATTTGAAAATAGATATCCAAAGGAGATCCAGGGAGAGAGGTTAGTTGGGATATTTGAAAATGACCAGCCAATCAGCGCGTATGGCGGAGTTCGCCAGCTTCGGTTGTTCCCTCGAGCGCAATGGCAACGCAGTTGCGTACGGGAATATAAAAGGCACAGGTCCTCTTTTTTTCTCATCTTACAGCGCCCCCCAACGCCCTCCCTATAAGAATGGACTCCGGAAAGCCATACAGTGAAACATCCCCCACAGGATTCTGGGTTGTTGTAAGCAGCATTTTCTTTTTCATAGGCGTTTTTTATCATCATATACTCGTCTAGATCGCTCTGTGAGCTTGTTTCATAGACCACTGTTACTCGATTTTTTCATGAAGTTTATCCCAAACTATTTTCAGTGACATTCTTCTTCCTCCGCTCGCTGTGTGGCTCGAGCGTCCAGGGAGCCGTGCTCTTCCATGGGACTTTCATATCTGGTTGACACTCGTGCTTTGTTTCCTATTTTTCTTCCCAGGCATCATTTAGTGTGTATTTCTCCCTTTTCTCGCCATTGAGCTAATATTCCTTCTGTTTGTTCAGCGCATTCTATGTCACATTTGGCAAACCGCAGTTAAAGACGTAGCGATCTTGACAGAACTTCAGAAGGATGTTGAAGGAGAGTCTGCAATGAGCGAAAGTCGTACCCGTGTCAAACATTGTATTGTATCATCGCAAACCGTCTATTTAGGTTTACTTCCTCTCGATCCTTATTGCCAGGCAAGTGAGCTGGCAGTTCACGAGGCGATGGTACGCGTGCTCTAACCAGAGATGGGATCGCGAGCGTCTCCTAACGATATGGTTCCTGGTATTGAGGATTGTAGTCATTGAACATATTCTGTTGCTGATTTCGGCTGAAGATCAATGGACTTGATGGTGTCACTGTCAGAACACGATCAACTGGAAAAAGACTTGTGTGGCTGCAGGTGCAACTTTAGCGAGAGGCTTCTTGATGAGAATTTGATGCTGAGTAGGGAGCGATGCAAGAGCGCCGGCCTAAGTCTTCCATAAAGAGTGAAAAGCATTACAGTATGTTGTTTTTGTTGGCTCCTCGAGTAATGGTCAAGCAAGGTTGACGAAACGTTCATTTGATAAAGGGCGAATACTGAAACCCTTGAGTATGTATCTCTGACCACATTCCAAATGGCGGTGGGGGTAGTGCCATATCAAAAAGGACAGAATGACTCGAATCTGAAAAGATAGTAAATCCACCAGATGGAAATGACAGTCGGACGTAATGGAATCGTGTTATAGTAAGTGTTACAGACCCCACGCCGGGAGTCATATAAATAAGAATCTGGAATCCACTTTCGCCCTAGCCCTAAATCGCATGTGCAGAGTCTGTATACTCGTCCCTCACATTTTCGTCAAGTTGGTTTATCTCCACATCCGCCGATCGCTCCGGTGAGGCATCACGTCCGTGCACTGCATCGACGTGGACTTCATCGTCTTTCTCAAGACTTTCAGGTGGGGCAACGGCAGGTGACTCCGCAGTGTCACCTTCAAGCAGTACGGATTTGCGTAATGTCAGATCACCTGAACGGCGAAGATCCCGGAGGCGCCGGAAGAAAGGGACGTCGGTGGGCTCGTCGCCGGCAACGCCATCTTGACCTATTGCTATTGCAGAGTTAATGGTGTCGCGTTGGTCTGTGGTCACTGTTAAAGAAACGATGAACTGCGTTGAATAAAGCAGAATGCTACTAGCACAGGTGTGGTTCAATACCTTCTGACCTCTTTTATTCATAGGAAGTGCTATCTGTAGTGGTCTTGAAAAATGTTTGGTGTGCACTCACCACGCTTCTCGCAAGATTTGAAGATTGATGGATGCCACCGGGTTGGGGCGATAAATTTGGGTTCTCTCCTAGCGCACCGAAAGAATTCGGCGTCATTATGCCGGTTTCTCGTTCGTTGTGATGTCGTCGTCTCCTAGCCAGCCAGTTTATCCCAAATGCTAAAATCGAGATACTGAACAAGACGGGCAAAATGATTGCGGCTATGTCGTCTTTTTGAAATTTTGAATGCGAGGCTGCTGCTGGAGCCAATTTCGTTATGAAGGTTGGGGTTTTTTGCCTGAGCATGAATGTGAGCCTGGGGTATAAAAGGAATATGGATGCTTACGGAGTGGATGTGACCATTGATGGCCGCGTGAGAGGAGTGGGCTGTTGGATGGTGATGTTCGTTGTGTAAATGCTGGGAGAGACAGGCATTAAAGAACACGCAGGTACAATAACTTCAAACATACATGGATTCAAGAAAGGTAGAAGGAACATTGATCAAAGTGGTTTTTGTTACAGTGGTGATAATCTCTGAAGGAGACGATGTAGTGACAGGATTGGAAGAGTTTACGCTATTGCTTAAAACGAGAATAAGCCATTTTGACCGATCAATATTACAAAACATACACTCCAGATGATAGTGAGAGTGTGGATTGTGGTAGACCTGTGTTTGAAATGGATTCCTCTGTAACAGTTAGGCTAGGGAAAATTAGGTGTGTGGGTTTTACATGAGGCCAAGGTGAATTAACAGCTTTCATGCACTCACGTGGTTGTAGTTTCAGAAAGCGGGACAGATGATGTAGACGATGAACCTGATGAGCTTTTTTTTTTCAAGAATTATTAGACGGGATAGAGGCAAATGAAAGGATATCACTCGGTGATAGTATCTCGTCGCACTATCGGCCTTTGGCTGGTAAATATAACCATAGATCGGCAACTATACGGATACAGAGTCAGGGTCAACAAACACACCGAATTTTAGGCACAGGTACATCTAATAACTCGACGTGAGCTTCACTGAGGAGGTAAAGCCTAATGTCAGAACACATACATGTAAAGGAGAAACGTACAAACTTCACATTTCCCACCAAAATACATTTTGGTGGTCTTTGGGATGATAATGCAGTCTGAGGGGCTCGCCCGTCCCTCTCGGTTAGACAACTGGGTCTGTGGCCCGACTGATCCTGTACCATGAACCTAAGAAAGAAAGAGAGGAGTTGGAGAAAGGCCGCACTCAAAGGTAGCGTCCTGGATGTGGATGGCAAGTTTTTGACGCATAGAAGTTGGAATGATTAGAAGAAGTGCATGAATAGCGGTGTACTCGGTGACTGAAGTTCTGCGTCGTCTTGTCATGGTCGGCTGTGTCGTATTCGTAAATGCGCCTAGACCTGACTTCATTGCGAGACAGCTTTGCGACATTTGATGAAGTGACCATTCTCGTTTATTGGGTCTATTTTCAATCAACAGCTAAGAGAACGTCAAAACGTCGAAGTTATGATGCCAGATTTGGTTCCCCGAAGCTTCTTTTCAGCGCCACAGCCTACATGCAGAAAATCATTTTCTAGGTTTCCAAGTCGACGCTTTTATAGACGGAGTTTTTTGCGACCACCGAACGAGCACTTGAATCATTCTTTCGGTTTGATCACCTAGAACTGTCGAACAAATCATTGCGCACGACGTACTCCATGAGACCGGGGAGACACGAATCATTTTTTCTGAGGAATAAGGTCCTTTGAATCATTCATAAGATTGTTTTCCTTTGATCCCATGATCCCCTGGAATAAAAATAAGGTCTCGAGCATGACACTTACGCATCTCATTATTGCCATTGTCAGGAGGGCGGTTGTGTAGGGATATCTATCCTATATAATCATGTAGGTTGCCTTGCTGTCTTATCGTGAGGCTGATAAATCGATCTTGAAGAATTGTAACGTGATTAAGAGAAGCAGTTCTGTCATATTTGTTTCGCAAGCCTCGCATTAGCGACTTCCTAAAGCTTCTCGGTATATTTTCAACTTAAAGGTCAATCTCACCGTCAAGTGCCGCAGCATAGGATGATTCATTTCACCTCCATTTTATCAACTGTGTAACAAGATGAGTGAGGAGGCCTTCACACAGCTAAGGAGGGCCGTCATTAACTGACATCGTGACAGCATTGCCTTTTCTTTCCGTTCCCATCTTTAACTTGAAGTTGGATACAGTTGATAGTGCTCGAAGAACGCTATCGATGACATGCTGAGAGTCTAGTGCCAACCTACTCTGGTATATTTTCGTCGGGGTGCACACCGGTTATGTGGGTCATTATCCATACTACCTGCCAGTTCTATCATGTTTACTCGTTATCCCGCTGGGCCACACTCATACTAGTTATATGTTCTCTATCCCAGTGATATCTGTGCTGACTGTTTACAAAGGCATCTGTCTTTGCAACGAAATTTAGTTCATTACTGTACGGGCCGCGAAACCTCGGCTTATACGTTTCGCAAACATTCCTCAGCTTTGATCGCATGCCAGACACACTTGGATGTTCCCCATTCCATGATCCGACTAACTAATCTTGAGGCGGCCTGTTGGGTAAGGCCCGCCAGTGGGTTTGAGTTAGTTGAATGTTCGTGAGCATGTGTCTCCAAGTGGCCATTGATTTGTCATGCGACCCTCTCTGAGAAACTAGTCATCTACTAGCGCCTGTGGGTGAATGGTACACACTTTATCCATCTGCGAAAGAACTACCTTCTGCCCCAGCGGTCTTATGTAAACTTTACAGACTTCTTGTGACGGTTTGGAAGGACTGGAACGGTTTATGTTGATGGTGTTTCAGTCAATTGCGAGATTTCAGAGGTGTAAGGTAAGACTTACACACAGTGCGAGGGGAGGGCAATGGTCAACGAGGGGGAAAGTGTGGTGATGGTGACTCAGGAGAACGAGGCCCAGAAAAATAAAAATAAAATACATCATGGCGATTCCTGTATTGAAGGACAATGCAGTTGCTCTGAGACTCTCGATTGTTGAAATGGCAACCCGGAAGACCAGGGAATTCCCGGAAGCGAAAAATGGTCAAAGGGGAGGAAACTTACCGCCTTACTTTGCTGGGTTGCTTCAAAGCTGAGCCGCCTCAGTGGTTTTGGAGACAGAGGCGTCCACGAATGCCCGCAGGCACTGGACGATGGCAGTCAAGAGCAGGCAAAGTAGGTATGTAACACATGTCGCTAATAGACCAGGCTACTACATGTTAGGACCTTGTTCATTCGATCCGCAGCATGTGTGATATTGTGAGGATATGTAAGGCGTCAAGAATACAGCAATCACGACGCTAGCGCTAACGGACCTGACTCGGGTCGCGAGTACAATAGGCCTGGAGGGAGCGACTGTGCCGACAGCGCCAGTGATATTTCTCCATCTGCGACACGGAGCGAAGTCAGTTCGATCCCTTCTCGTGACGTGTTACCACAAATTCCTAGCATTACTAGCTGGGTATAGTATTGACGGCGCATGTTGAGGAGGAGTCGGCTGACCATCGCACACGGTACTGCTAATGCCCAGCTACTAGAAAAGTATTTATCAGCCTAGACGAGAGGTAGATGAAACGACTCGGAGTATACCTCAGCAAAAATTCGTCAATGATATTACGGTTGAAAATCCAGATGAAACAGTTCACCATGAGGACTGCCACGTTCCTAGACACATTTTGAGTTTCTTGGGGAAATGAGAAAAGGACGCCCTCACGAGGAAAAATATAAGATACTGCTTTAGTTTCAGCGGAATACTGAAGCGAAACATAAACAAGGAAACACACCTGTCACGAAGCAGTAATTGCATCAAAGGGAAATTGCCACCTTGGCGAAATAATTGCCATGCTTTATACAACATCAGGGATAGTAACGTTATTTCGATTATGATTGCGGGAATCCACACAATGAATGTAAACGAAGGTATTCTTAAAATATAGCAACCGGTTTGATTGGGCAAAGACACCGCGGGCACTGCGATATGTGAAAATTCATGCCGTTCACATGGTAGAAAGAACGCACTATTTGGTAGCGAAACCAGCTCTGTAACAAGCGAAACGATAAACTCCATCGCACCAAGCACCATGAGGAAAGCAAGCAACCGCTTATTACAGTCATAAACCGCATATATCTGAAAGCGTTTAATCAATGCTTGAAAGACTGAAACCGGACGAGTTTCATACGCGTGCCACCAGAATAACTAAGGTTAGTGAGTGAGGGATAATGGTGCAAAACAAGCGAAAGTTCTTACTCTCCGCACTGACGACGATAACGAGCGTTCTAAGTCTCACTGAATATAATCTCTATGCTGATGAGGGTTGCAGACCTACGACACAGAGTCCCAATAAAAGAAACCTTGACAGCTAAGATATTCATCTATTAGTGACCTCACGTAGCAGATCCGTGATAGTTACCTACAACTGGCAGATTTAACATAAGCAGGGTTCGAAGACTTAAAGAGTATAAACGACATACTTTGTTCGTGAGAGAACCTCGGAAAAAAACTTGGAATATTAGCACATGGAATGATTATGACATCCCACAGAGCATAGGATAGAAACTCACCGAATGTTTGAATTATGAGAGAAATTAATGCAAAGTATCGATTCTTAGACGATACATATCATGGTCAGCGAGGAGCAGGGTTCTTGGGAAGAAAACACACTAAAATAAACAAGATCTTTCCCAATGTCCCTGGACGTCTCCAAACATATTGCAGCTGTCATCATATGTGTCAGCTCATTTCCTTGTCTCCCAAAGACCACAAATACCTCATCTTCGAAGGTCAGAGCTGTTTCGCAGGTGTATCCATCCGTCAGCCATTAACAAGGATACAGAAATAAGGGATCGGAGACGCACTATGGTCGTAGAGAAGGAAGGTCAAAGCAGCAGCCACCGAGTATTTCGTCGCAGCCACTTGGAAATGCAATCCGTGAGCCGAGCGCCCTGACTGCAGCTTGGGGCGAGACGACTTCTACTCACCTGCTGCTGCTGCTGAGGTAGGGGGTCCAAGCCGCATGGACGACGAAGCTAGTGCTGCTGACGCCTGCAGAGGCGAGTCATTAAGCTTCGCTTGTCTTTCTCATGTACAGTAGCACCACTGGCGCGGTGATCCATAGATATATTATTGCGCCGACTTAATTTCAAACTTCGCTTATATAATTGAAAGGCATAGCCATAAAATATTTACCGGTAGCTACACTAGTCCATGTATCGTAGTACTAACCTCCTGTCTTCGATGTTGTTACAGTTTCTCAATGAGTACGCTCGGAGCTGTTTTGTGTTCGAAATTTCGAAATTGATTAAGGCGCGCCGGAGTTACAAGTTATTCAAAGGCTGACAGCGCCTTCCGAACTGTCAGAGCAGCGCGTAGACGTCTCTTCCTACAGTGTACTAGTAATCTCAAACTGTGCCAGGTCACTGGTAGTCAGGCCCGTATCAATTATATCTTTCAATACTATGCTAGGAGCTAGTATTTCTTTCAACCAGTCGCGCCCTGCAGCTGTGCAGCACAGTGCAGGCGTGCGTTTCCAACTAGTCACGACTTGGCTTCGGGGGTGGAAAGCCATGAAGTCTATCCTTCTCTGTCCCAATCTTCCCCATTTTTCCACTGTCCTGAAGATATATAAGGCATGCCATCTGGTCCCAAATCCACATTCCATCAACCCTCCACCTCACACTCACCGCCAGATTCATCATGCCTTCAGCACTCTCTGATCACGAAGTTCCTGCCGCCGAAGATGACGTTGACGCAGGCGAAATCGTCTTCGGTCGTGCAGTGGTCCCAGTCATAGACAGGAACAAATTGCCCCGAAAGGACAAGCTTGGTGCGCTGTTTCTCCCCAATATCAAGGTATACCCAGCATGAGTAATGACTCGCTTTCCCAGGTTTTGAATACGCGGAGCACTGCTTCATAGGAGACGCGATTACTTTGACCCTCGCAAATGGTGGCAAAGTAGCAGCATCTAGCTATCAGTTCCAACTTCCGGACAGGCTTAGTCTGACCTACGGTCAGATCAATGGCCTTGTTATGGCACCTCCAACCCTATCAGCGATGGTCAGAACGCACAAGAACAATTGACACGCTTCGTAGCCGCGTACAACACACTTGCTAACGGCGGTCCTCGCCAGCCAAAGGAAGCGACTGACATTCTAGCCATCTTACAAGGGGAGGTCGATGCAGTCAACAAGGCTCTCGCGAACCATCAGGATCCATCTGTCGCTTATGCCCAGCTTCCCGACGTAAGTGTTGCGTTGGAAAGGATCACCTGGGGTTGGACGGGCTTCCCTGGATACTTAGGGCTCGCGCAGATCAACTGGGACCACTTTGTAGCGGACGCGCGCACGGCATACAATGCTGGACACGCGACTGCCCTTCACAAGGCAATCAGTGGCGATTTGCTCCGTGCATACGTAATGAACGCGTTTGCCGATCACTTTTTGGAAGATTCATTCACTCCACCTCCGCACCCCGCGTCGACTCCTTCATAGCAGCGTGAATCTTTCGGCGGATATCTGTGCTAAGGTCTGTAAGTTGTCTTTCCAAACCTTGAAGTAATTCTAAGGTTATATGTAGTATATGCATGATGAGGACTGCGCGATAGGTATATTTGTGGAGAATCCAGGAGGTGAGCGATGGATGGTATTCAGTGACAAACGCGGACTTGATACTGTCGACAAAGACAACAAAGTTCGCTGTGTCAATGCAGTGCAAGCGTCTGCAGATGAGATATACACGGGGGTCGAAACTAAGCAGGTACCGGCCCCCGCTAACTACAGGGCGTGGACTTTCGCACCCACGTTGGAGTCTGCGAGAGCCACTACTCAAACCTTGGCGACACTCTTTAACTTCGCGGGCTCAGCATAGAGGCGTAACGAGATAAAGAATCGAAGGTTATAGACATTCACCGCGGACGGGTGGTTCGCCACCACGGCGACCCTGATTAAGGCAAGCGGTTGGTGGAACTATCCCATTCCCATCGACGGACCCAAGAAGATTCTTCCCTGGAGCGCTGTCTCCGCCACCACTCCCAGGCAATGACACATGCACGTGTTCTACCAAGGACTTGGCGGTGGTATACTTGAGAGTGAGAATGTGGATGGGAGGTGGACTGCAACTCCCGCCGAATCTCCTCTTTTTAAAGCCGTGTTGTTTACGCCACTGGCTGCTATTAACTGGAATGACGGAAATGAGGTTAAGGTATCCAATTGATATCAAGTGTGCAAATACGCTGACAGTGACATCAATAGATCCGTGTCTACTACCTAGACCCATCAGTAAATTGGGAAACTGTCCAGATTACCAGGTCAGGTCTAGACGCCAGGCGGGCGATCTAGCACCTGACGGACCCACCGGGAGGCTCCAGGAGTTCCCGCGGCCGACGTGGTCACGCCAGAGGGCCGGCGAGTGACACTATCACTCATGGTCCCTCTAGCACATCATATGCAAATTTCAGTTGATATTTGGTATACACATGTACAGTAGTAATTTCAATGTTGATCAATGATAACATTTCTCCCATTATCGTTCAATGCTCAACTGCGACAACAAAACAAAAACCCAAATCATAGGGTAAAAATTGGGGTTGGCGTGCTAGCGGTAAAAGCGCACTGGTGGCATGTTGATTTAGAAAACACTAGTGAAGTGAGAGTTGCGCGATTACTCACCGTATCACTGGGCACTGGCAGCCAGGCACATGGCCTTGACGTCTGCAACAATTGCCCTAAATCTTTGCTCTCCCTGAGGTTCGAGGATGTCATACTGCCAGTGTTCGATAGGAGCGGTGTCGTTCATGACGATGTCGTCGCGACGGACGGGACGTGGGGTCACTATACTGCTCGCATTGTCGTATTCGTAAACGGCGAATGTTTTCGCCATCGCGCTGATACCATGAAGCTTCGGGACGATGAGCTCGCGTCGCAAACTCCTGACTCGGGCGCGCATTTGGTAGTCGGCCAACTCCCTCGTGGAATCGTTGAAAAGGTTGCCTCCGCACTTTACTTCCAGACAAAAAACGGGATGCTGGTGAAGCTCGATAACATACGTCCCAGTGTCAACCAGGCCTTCCCCGCCAGTGAGAATGCCGTTTTCACCGACCGTGGGGCATCCATATTGCGGGCTCACGGTAAAGTCTTCGTCGACAGGAAAAACGTGGTTAAGGAGGGCATTGTAAGGCGCGTACTACTGGTTTTCTTTGATGGTATCTACTTTGACGGTACCGAACAGTCGCACAATCGCAGGGGGCCACATTCTTAGTATTGTAGAAATAAAAATCAAGCCACTGAAGACATCGAACGAACGAAACTCACCTTTCGTCTTCGAGTAGCAAGGTGAATACAGCTGGATTGAAAAATGAGTGAGGATCGACAAGGATTGGCACGTCGACTCACGGGTGGGGAACTCCGAAACACTGCTTCCAGTGGCACTAACAGTTACTTCCACACCGGGTGGTGGCGCGGCGATGCTGACATGTGGACGCGTGAGGCAGGTTGTCACCAGTCACGTGACCCGAATGTCCATCGATGGGCCACGTCGACTTCTCTTTCTACTACGACCTCCATCGATATACGAAAAACAAAAGGCTTTCATCTCAGGTTAACAACTAGAGCACTATCAAGATGAGTCTTCTCCGATCCTCCCCCTAGCTTGGAGGAGTCTCCAGACGGCTTCGCACGTTCCACTATTGAATCCATTAGAGACCGCTTTCCTCCGTGGCTTGACCATGTCTCTGATCAGAACCTTTGCCTCTAGTTTACTCCTTGTCTTCTCATGTGGTTTGATCTTGGACACTATGTGTCGCTCTAGGCTTGAGATGTCGGCGAATCCTGCGCGGCACTCCTGTATGGGACAGGGTAAGCGGTACTCGTTGGCGATATCGACCATTTCAGCTGATTTTAAAATTGTGCACTTTGGATGGTCCAGAATTTCGCCATGGAGCAACTCTTTCAGGGCGTGTGCGTTAAGCCAATGTCTGGCCATTTTCGTGACAGTGTTGAGTGCGCCTTGGACTCCCTGCCTTTCCTGCTTCTTGCACCGCACACCCTTAGAATCGTAGTGGTTGCACCACCCATCAGGGTGGATTATTGCGGCCCGGAAGTAGTCGTCGCCCACCGGTGGCTTGGTTCTACGACATGACGGTGAGCGATCTTGACTTGAACCTTCAGCGGATACTGAGGGCTGGTCGTGCGAAAGCTCTCTGTGAGAGAAGGTTGACGCAGAGCCTGTGGTCCTGATAGAGGACACCGGATTTTGCTCTAGAGTCAGGCTGCTAGGCCCGGCCAGCTGCCCGACGGCGGCGTTCTCGCCTTCCACGATGGCAGTGGCGTTCCACTGCATATTGTGGTTGAGAGATTTATTGTTGCCCTGTATGGGGTAGTTGGCGGGGAACCCGCTGTGCCATACCTTCCGTAAGTTTTTGCGACAAGAGATGAAGAGATAACGCACATGTTCGGGTCCCTGCGAATCGTAGAATGATGACCTCCCAGATTGGAGTAATATGGGTGGTGTCGTAAGCTTTCCTGGCGCCGTTTTTGACTACCATTAGCACCATGGACGAAAGGTCTACCTTGCGAGGGGTCATGAGGAAGGTGATCGTCGGTATAGGTCTTGTCTAAAGAGTTCGATGCTTCGTGTGTAAATACTGACGAATAGCCCCTGGACGGCACGGGATCAGCCTATCATTCGGTGTTGTTATGAGATGGACGTACCGTATCTCCTGTTCTCCTCCTTGCATCGTACGCATTGCATGGGCGGAGAGAGACCAATACCCCGATGTCTGACAGTTGTCATTTACCCCGGGAATATGTTGGGATTCTCCAATATTGAAAGCAAAACCAGACGGCAACAACTGATCGACGTGGTGGCCATTCCCGTAGTTAAAGGTTGTTCTAAGAGTGCGAGTATCACCATCGGGGATTGTCGGATGCGCAGGAAAATACTTACGGGTATGGCTGATTGACGCCTCCATGACAATTTGAAGTCCCCGGGGGATACACCTGCCACATCGAAGAATTTTGCTGGATACCGTCGTGACTCGGATCTGGTGGAAGGTTCATTGAGAAAGGGTTTACTTGCGCTTGCAAGTGAGTGGATTTCTCCCCTTCGGACAATCTGTCCTTTGTGCTAACGTTCTCATAACTGTAGCCCATCATATCGAGGCTGTTTAAACATGAGCCATATGCGCTGACAGTAGAGAGAATATGTGGACCACGTACCCTGTGCCTGTGCTTTCTTGACTTTGAGTTTGATACTGATCCGAGGTGTACGCATCGGGAGAAACATAGGCGATAGGATGCTCGGTAGATGGCTCCAGTGAGTATCGTTCAGTGGCCCACTGATCATTATCTAGCTCTGGAGGGACAAGATGTCCACCCTGATACGCATTCCCAGCTGTGGACGTTTCGAAAGATGAATTATAGCCCTGCGACTCTGCTTCCACGTCGTATGACGGTTGCTGGAAGGGTCCTAGATATCCAGCAGTCACATCCCCGGGGGTGGTTGTCCTTTGTAGGGACGGCGAAGGATCGGAAGACATGGATGACGATCCTCCAACCGCCGCAATCTCACCCATGCTATTCCAGCCTTCACATCCGGACGTTGGACCATGTGCAGCGATAGGGACAGAAAGGTTTTCGAAACCATATCGCTGGACAGTGGTGGCGTTTGTAGATGAGAAGGTTGATGCGCGAGCACCAGGGTGAACATCGAAAGGCGCGTTGGGATCATAGAGACGTGGGTCGCAAAGATTAGCAGAATCCGTGTAAATGAGTTCGGTCGCAAACTCTTCTTCGCTTTGTCGAAGATAGATTGGGTATCTAGAGCCATCAACGTCGAGCGTAGCGGTCGAAGGTGGAGACAGAGGGAAAGGGGTGAGCAACGAATTCCCATTCGTATCGACGCTACTTCGAGCCTCCGCACGCATAGGATGGATCTGTTCCTGGACCGTGTTATCCACTGTGGGTGAAAAGGGAAGCGTGCCGGTGAAGTCGCCGTGGTCGAATGGCGTCGCAGCGGACACGAGATAGAGGTGTGGATTGGTACGCGCGAGATCCACTTGGTTGGACGCGTCAAAGGAAGTTATGGAACTGTGCCACTCACGTGAGTCCTTTGCAAGATCAAGAACATAAGCAAGCTCACCGTTCTCCTTGCGTGTTAGCACTAAAAAAGGCACTGTAAGGTCATAAACGATCAGTGATGGAAAGATGCGGGTGTGAAGGGGTGACTTGCGAGAGGTCTTGGATATTGGGCATCAAACTAGACATAACTGCGACAGATTCTCGGAGGGTTAATTCGGTAAACGTATGAGAGTTAAAACTTCAGGTGGTGTTTTGCTTTCACTGCGTTTATATGCGAACGGCTTGACCATCCACTATTCGCGTCCAGACTCCCGGACCAAAGAGTTGAATTATTGCTGACGTGACTAACAAAGAACGTCCCTTCGAGCGACTTCCATCACATAGCCTCGATTGACATGCGCTTTTCCATATCGTACATCGATGCAAGGCATGAGTCTTTGTGGAAGAAACCCAGGGTCATGCAAAGCGAGGAACTGGTCACTGACGGGTGACCGCGGCGTCGCCCGGTCCTTTGTCTGCCCCTCCAGCGTAGATCCCGATGTGTATCAAATACAATTCTACTCCTACGACTGTAAGTTGGAACGGGTGAAATAGTCCTTCCAGTAGGTTACGGGGCTGTCTCTGGATTAGTGCTCACATTTACAGCTTTCATAGGAGCAGAGCTTGTCGTTCCAACCTCCCGGCCCAAGTCGGATTGAACAATTGCTTACCAGGTCCGTGGACAACAAAGGAACCCACTTCGGAAAGAGGGTTAGCTTTCGATCGGCATGCATCATCGATCAAACACACGATCACAATAGGCGCCCAGTTAGTACGTGTAGTGGTGTTTGTTGAAAATTTAAAACCTCTTTTTTTCAGACAACGGTCGTTATGTAAGGATGTGGAGATTAATAACTTACTGAATTTCAAAACAAGCCTCCGATTGTGCCCATTAATCATCCTTCGTGACAGGTCCCCAATGTGTCATTCTGCCCGACAACTTCATTTTGCAGGCTGCGCCAGCATGGAGGTGAGGTCCTTGGTTGTACCAGTCCAGGGCACAAGTAGGGGCACATCTTGGTGTTTTGATGGGACTGAACCTACCTATGTAAGGCCATAATTTGTGTACCGGAGCAAGATTCATTTTGCGGACACTGACCTGGGTACCAACCACTTTCATCATAGCAATACTCTCTCATGGTTAGGTCTTCAGTCTGGTAATAAATATCAATATGAAGACTGTTCCAGAAGTAGGTCACCGCCACAATACTCGAGGGTTAGCGGTTGGGGTTGAAAGAATAGTCCTACAAGAGGATCACAATAGCTCAGTGAGACACATGAGTACCACAACCGCCGCCGTTCCTCCGCCGCCTAGCCCCCCTTCGCTCATCGTCGGGGCGGCGCCGGCACTACCGCCACTGTTCCTCCGCTGCCCCTGTCGCCCTCATCCACCATGCCCGCCACCCACACGCCCCCGCGGCCTCAAGCCACCCAGGGCCGCCCCGTCCCGCCCCTTTACACCCTCACGCCGCCCCTGTCGCCCTCATCTGCCGTGCCCGCCACCCACACGCCCGCCGTCGCCTCTTGCCACCCTGCCCCGCCCTGCCCCACCTCTTGTCACCAGCACGGGCCCCCCTTCGCACATCCGCGCCGTCCGTGCCATCCACACACCCCCTGCCGCCTCGTGCCACCCAGCCCCGCCCCGTCCTGCCTCCTGTCACCCCCGCGCCACCACTGTCGCCCTCCTCTGCCATGCCCGCCACCCACACGCCCACCGCTGCCTCAAGCCACCCAGTCCCGCCTCGTATCACCCCCACGCCACCCCTGTCGCCCTCATCCGCCGTGCCCGCCACCACCTCGCACCACCCACACCCCCGCCGCCTCTCGCCACCCAGCCCGCCCTGCTTCCGCCGCTTGTCACCCACAAGTCACCCCCATCGCACCCCTGTGCCGTTCCCGCCACCCACAAACCCCTGGCTACCTCCGCCACCCATCCCTGTCCTTTGCCTGGCAGCCCGCCCCTTGTCACCCACCCACCCGCTGCCGGCTCTCGCCACCCTGCCTCGCGTCTTGGCACCCACGCGCACCCCCACCGCACCCTTGCGCCGTCCTTGTCGCCTACTCACACCCTGCCATCCCCACCACCCACACAACCCCTGTTGCCACCCAGTCCTGCTCTCCCCCACCCTGCCCCATCATTCGCCCCCATGGCCACCCTATACCAACCCTTTCACGCGACGCATACACCCACATGGCGGGTTCGGGCTCGCCTTGCTGACTTTGTCCGCTCCGATCTAACTGCCCTGACCATGCGTGCGCGAGTGGGTCACGGAGTGGGAATGTGAGGGCATGCAGGCGGAAGAGCAGCCTGCGAAGGAGCCATTGGTGGCAAGGGAGCCGTGGACAGAGTGATTTTGTGGGACTTGTCGTGGATAGCGCGGATACGGACGAGATGTCCAGTGGAGAACGCCACGCTGCGTATACACATTAGCGTGCGGAGCAGACAAATCGGTGGACTGTGACTCACCGACGATGATGTCACCAGGCATAAGGAATCGCAGATCGCAGAACGTAAGCTTCAATGGCGGCCATTCATTCGTTCCGAGGACTCGGAGAGGCGAGCAACATGGTAAGGGTCCCATACCAGCTCGCCTCGTACCGTGGTGTCGTTTGGTACATGGACGCAAAACGGTCTCGAAGCCACTCAGGGACCTCGACAATATTGCGGTTCTGCTAGACAAGTAATTAATTATCATCCCAAATATTCTGTAGGGATACGTACCAACATGATGAAAACTAAAGCTAAAGTACGGTCGAGCATGAACAAAGAAACAGTCACATGATAACATCCCAGCTGATCCACGTTCGGCTCTGCGCTCCGTCCTCTTGAAGCCCTCCACATTGTCAAGATATGAACAACGACTGAATATTAGGTTTGGACGCCCCGAGTCTTGCTTCATCTGCTCGTCGTCACTGTCACAGTCACCATGTGACTCCCCGTTCTCAATCCCGTCATCTCATTCATGCGAAGATTACACCTGCAGTATACTACCGGGTAGGAAATAAGTCAGGTAAGTAATCCCCTTGGTTCTATTGTTCCCACAAGCCACCAATAACGATTATTAGCTTGGATCGCAAGACGTCATCGCCCAGCTCTCGCCCCACCCTAGCTCCTCCTCTCTACTACCATCGTTATCCTTGCACATCCGTACTCACATCCACTCCATTATCACACACATGAATCGCACTTCTACGCGCTCTCGGCGTACACCTGCATAGCCCCACCATCCGCGCACATCCGTGCTCATAAACCTATATCTGTTGCATGTGCCACTGTAAATCCCTCTGCCGCTTACGTAGATTAAAAATTGGATGATGTGGCATCTCGAGGTTTGTGCGGTACTAAGGGTGTTGGGAACGTATGCTCATTTTCAGTCGTTCCTGGTGCAATAGTCCGTTCTACTGTTCACGTTCTGTTCTCATTATCTACCTCTTCTAGCTTTCGATTTCCACCGCTGTACGCCTGTGGGATCGTTTCCCTAGTTAATCGCGCGTCTGTATATTACATGCAACCGTTCAATGAAAACTTCGTCGCTCAAGTGTTGGCTCCGCTTTGACATAACCGAAGCCTCTAGGGACCTACCTTCAGTTCTCCGTTCCAACGACACAGGATGATGCAAGCCTTGTACACGGTCGCCCGAAAATGCCGCTCGACATATCGATACGTTCTCGATTCCCCGAAGGTCTGTTGGCACGTCAGGCTCTATTCTTGTTCATATGCAAACCATACATTCGGTTAAGTTAATTTGACCAATTTGGATGGCTCCTATACGATCCACGTGGGTGCCTTCTTGAGGTCTGTGACATCTGTCTACATTCGGGATCGCAATATCTTCTAAGTTAGCAAAAGTGCGTATTCAAGCGTGCATACCTGAAACCTTTAAAGATACCTAGAATAGCCTTTAATTAGGATGTTGCTTATATGATCCATAGGAATGCCCTCCTGAAATTCGTGACATTCTACGTGCGGGACCACAATCGCTATATAAGCTCACAAAGGTATGTTTTTTTTCATTTCTTTCTCTCCCCCTCTCATCCCCCCTTCACTGTAGTAGTTAATTATGGTTGTTGTCGTTTGTGGCGTCGTTGGCGAGGTAAGCAATCTTCATTTATGCTTGTGTAACGAAAATCCCGAGTGTTTCCATCGCTAATAGCGTGCCACATCCGTTGGTAACGTATCTTCATATGGGCGCGCATAGCCTACGGGGCAGTGCATTTATTGTCAGTCTTGGTATACGTATCGAGAACTTATCTCACCCGATCAGGAAGCTCTCTCTATATACCTTAAAACGATGATGGTCAGGATTCCAATGCTTCCGAACCAAGTGCATGGTATTTTGTCGTCTTTGGGTGCGTGAGTCAGCTAATACTCCTTTGTGTATTTTGTCTACATTGACCATAAATTTTGTTACAGGACACACATGACCCACTCGTTTAACGCACCTGAATCCAAGCTTACGACAAAGGGCTAGCGCGAAATTCATCATTTCCGCTCTTCGAAGCTATAGCTGTGTGCAACGTCCCCTCAATGCCAGTCAGACCGATTTTTTGACCGCGCTCACGGTTTTATATCACGCAAACAACAAGCTTACTGGTCACATCACAGGATGCGGTACACCAGATGGTGGTCGCATTTGCTTTTGCCTGATCACGGATGCCGAGTGCAACAAGTACACAGCTCCTGAACCGGCGGGACAGATCACAGAGGGATTCACAGCTTACGCTTGCCTCATACGCGCGACAGGCGTATCTGAGATTCTACGCAAGAAGAAATATCATCCAGGCGGGGTCGTCGTGATTTTCCAAAGCATTTCCCCTTCAACAATCTTCCTGCAAAAGTCACGAACGGCCAGGTCGTGCGCCAACGTTTCGTGAAGTCGTCGCGCGTCAGAGAGGAGCGACTACAAAGAAAGAAAGATATTCGGAGGATCAATCAGGCCGTGACTCCAAAGTCATCAAGTCGGATCTTGAAGTGTAGCTTGTCTAAGAGAAGAAGTCCTGCTTCCCGGTAACCCCACGCGCACATGGTGCGTATTTTGAAGTTGGCTGTCCATCCATCAATTTCAAAGCGAAGATAAAGGGGGGGATCGGCAGGTATCACACGGAGCGCTTGCAATTCGTCGCCAGAGACAGACGCAAGCCACACTCAATTGCTAAGGAGGTTTCCCATCGGTGTCGGGCCGCCCTGGCTTGGGAATTGCTTAACATCGTCACACGGACGACATTGGGTGAGTTGCAAGTAGATAATGCCAAAAACCACTGCACTCACCCTATTACGCCGCCTGCATGTTCAGCCTTCGCCTTTAAAATTTGGATGGCCGCTGCACTATGTTGGGTTCATGCGGCCTGGTACGCCTTCCCCGTCATAATAACGTACTAGGGCCGCCTCCCGCCGGCATCCCTGTCGCTTCTCGACACCCTTACGCCGCCTCTGTTGCCTCTCGACACCCCTACGCCGCCCCCGTCGCCTCTTGTCACCCCCACGCTGCATGTGTCACCCTCCGCCCTCCCTGCACCGTTTCTGTAGCCTCCATATCGAAGATCGTGCAGGTCAGCTCGCCCTGAAACATCGAGCGTCAGGGTCAGTCAGTACAGGTACCAAGGGAAAGGGACGAACCACGGTGGCGTCATAGCACGCTAGCACATTGACGTAGTTAAGCTAGGATTAGAATTTTGCGTATTGAATCCTATGTTTGATAATTCTTTTATTCCTAAGCTTGGCTGTTAGCATACGATTCACTTGTACCAACACACGCCGTTCTTCAGTTCTCCTCTCCGAAAGCGTCAAACTCTACACCGCATTTCTTCCCTTCGGGTGCTCTGCAGCCATTTAAAGTCAGTAATCCTTTTGACTATCAACACTTACCTCCCCCCCCCTTGGTGCTGGTCCTATTGGTGAGGCGGGTGAGGCCCTCACTCTCCACACGAAATAGCTAGCAGACGGCGATCCAAGCACTCCGGCGGCGGAGCATGACGTAGATGCTGCATCTTTGACTCCGCTCCAATTGACCGTCAAGTCACTATCATCAGCCCTCATTCCCTTCCTGTCTCTCCTCCCTCTTCCTTTTCTCTTTACTTTCACTGTTCGCTGCTCGACTTTCATTTCATCTTGCTGTCGCTCGCCGTTCTCGTACAGTTCGCCCTTCATTTGTGAATGCGCCTCCGCAATTTCGACAGTTTCCTTCGCGGTTGGTCACACGAATCACCATGTGTTCTACAGCTCTTGCCAGCTCATTGCCTTCCCTGTCGTGTATGGACACGCACCGCAACTTTAACTTCGCCTCCCACAGCTTATGGCGCTCGATCACGTGACGGCGTTGGGAAGTTTGGTAAGTAAACGGCTCTGGTGTAATATCGCGTACTCACATAACTATGTAACTTTTCTGGTCTTTCTAGATGGAACCGCTATCGGCTGAATGTCTAAGGTGAGCCATTCAATCTTTTGGACATATTTGATCGCGTACTCACCTTCATCGCCTTTGTAGGTTCGGTTGAATACACGGGCGATAAGCATCAAAGGGGGTGGCTGGATTTTGAGGTAAGAGAAGGAGCTTTCATCACGGATGATCTTTACTTACATATCCTATACTTTCCTAAGATATTTCGTAAGTGCCTCGGCCTATCTCTGCACCCAAAACCTAGAACTTGTCCCAAAACCCGGTGAGTACATTCCCTTCTGTTATAAACATATCACTCACCTAGTTTTTGTTGTGGCTTCAGCGGGCAGGATGAAGCGGCGCCTCCATGACTTCATCGCTCAAGTTTGGAGCCGGTCGCTCGGCTGTCGATCCTGAGAACGTTTTAAATAACGTAAGTCCTCAATTTTACATGTAGAATCACACCCGGACTTACATATTTGCAGGAAATCTGTCTAAGACGTTTTCGCAGCATGGGCGTTCAGCGATCTCGGGCAGCCGTTCTGGCGCCCAAGACCACGAAATTCCAGACATGCGTTCTGTGGGTAAGGGAAATCTTAGTAGCTTCCCTTTTTGATGAAAAATGATTGATTTACTCACTTTATTCTATATTTTCGTGCCGGCGGAAGGCTAGCCCCACGTTCGAGGTGGGATCTGTGACCTTTGCCACTGGTGGTGCTCTGGGGCCGCTCCGACGGTCGCGTAGCGGCCGTGCACGTCTCCTCTGCCTCCAATTGTCCGTCTGAGGGCTGGAATTACGCTGTAAGTCTTTCCTGATCGTACATGTCCTAAAACTCACCAGACACGCCGATCTTGAAGCACCCGGCAAGCTATTCCGCCGCCTACCTCTAAACCGCCGTGCACGGCTTTGACATTCATCCAGCTGCGTAGTGGGAAGGCGCGTCCCTGACTAACGAAGAGAGACTTCGAGGATTCCAGTTTGCAGTGGATACAAAGAACGGCGCAGAGAAAGTGTGAGTAATGCGCAGTATGGAAATGAGGCAGGGTCTTGCTAATCTCTGTGTACAGCTCTTGTCGGCTTCCCGGCACTCTGGAGACTGGAACGCAAAGATCACTACGGAGGAGGGAAAAGAATGGGAACGCAACTTACAATGGGAGCGGTTTGGGAGGGGTGAAGGCCGTGACATGATGTGGTGAGTGATGATACGTCGAACGGAAAGGTGCGAATGCTCTACCGTTACGACGTCCATCATTCCACGATATTCGAGCCTTCGTGCAAAACCAAGCTTTTAGATAGAAGGGCTAGGTGGATGTGTGGAGGGTGTAGAGTCGGAAGGGTAGCCCTAGAGCTGGAGTTGCAACTGCGTATTAGCGCAGGACTTGAGCAGGAATTCGGGAGGCGGAAAGGATGGACTTACATCTCAGTCCTTCTCAGAATCTCAGATCGGTCCCGACTTTCACATGGTAAGTGACCGAACGTTCGAGGAGAATGACAGACAGAACAATGAGGAAATTTTACATGTACTTACCCATGAACGCACGTAGTTAGGCCTCAACGACAATCTCGGCTCATGAAGGTACGTAGGAGCATCGTTCGAATAGACAATGCTGACAGCGTGCAGAGTAGAATTCGGTTTCGTAACCGAGGGACAATCCGTCATTGACCAATTTGTAGGTGAGCAGCACCGTCAGTACACATGAAAACCGCAACCGCAAATGCTATACTGACTAGAGTTGGAACTTAGCCATACGACCGGATGCCATTCTCTGCAAACACGATGCGACCAGAACTTAATCCACATATGAGACCCAACTATTCACGACCTGCTCACTAGAACGACCATCCAGAACTTCGACAGCGGTCAAAGGTCGTAGCAAAAGTCCCAAGCCATCGGTGCTAGTGTGAGGGCGATATCGGGAGGTATGGGGTGATGGTAGAACTAGGGAGGGGAGATGTGAACTTAGTTTGGGAGGAATTTCGACGGGGCGTAGATTTAAATCTACAAGTGCATGTGAGCAAACGTAGATAGAGGGGGGGAAAAGAGAACTTACGAAGCGAGCGGTGTATAGGTATAAGCTTCAGATGGAGATGGAGGTGGAATGGATGGGATTTGAATGTGAGGGATGTTGCAAAGGGCCGGGGCTCTAGACGTGAGTTAACTTCAGTAAACGATTGGAAAATAGCACGGAAATAGGTTTACATTGCCATGGGGCTGAGCTATGTTTCCATATAGTAGAAACAGTCGCTACGCGGCCGTCGGGACGCCTGAAACGAACGTCGAAGTTTTCATTCACCAGACGTAGAACTGGCCCGCCGGCGGCCCGAATTTTGGAAAAGAGGTGAGCAAAGGTACAAAATTTGTCGCGAAAAATGAACTTACAACAACTCCTGACCCAGCCATGTGTAGATGGGGAGAGACGGTCACCACACGACCGTTGAAACGTCCCCGGCACGAACATCTAAGTTTTCTTCTTGACGTTGGGCTAGCTTGGCGGCAGGCTTAAATTTTTGACAAGTTAGTAATATTATGATATTGTGTACGAAAAATGACTTACGGTGATTCTGTGCCGCTATTAGTATGTGAAGATCAAACACGGCCGCCAAGCGACCGTTGGGACGTCTCTCGAACGTAAACCGCAAATCTACACTTAAGGTGGAGCTAGCCTGCCAGCAGCCTGCTTTCACTATAGGTGTGTGTATCAATCCCATCTGTAAATATTTGAATATTAGAATGAACCTGTCTGACCGCAAGTGTAGCCCCATTTGCCTACCATGGATTCTAATCGATGCATTATACCCGTCGATCCCACATCGCTCTGCGGCTCAAACCAACATGTTCATTGAACGCCGTATGTAACTGTCTGGCTAGTCTGTCCGAAACTGGAATTGACGAAAATCTGACAGTCGAATAGCGGTGTCCTGAACCTTATGCATACGACAGTTCGCTGCTCATGATTAGGACTTATAGTCGATTACAGGTGAAGATTTAGAACGTCAAGCCGTGTCATTTGTTCAGCGGCCTGATTATGAAGAGAGGGGGGTTATTTAAATTAAGGTGAAAACCAGAAGAATGGCTACCGGTACGTAGACAAGTGATTCGATTCCTGTTACATTTGTATTTTCATTCCTTCTCGAAGCAAGTTGTTATCTTGCATCGTGTAGCCCTCCACCGCTGCGATGACGCCCCCATCACTCTGTGTCGAACTCGTCGAGTCCGCCGAGCCCTTTGTCGACGAAACAATCACCATGTTTAAGCCCTCGAACCGGTCCTTGAATAGACAAATGGGGGTGGCATCATCCTTTGCCGGAACATCGATGACGCGTACAGGATCGCCAAGGCACTGGGTGTTCAGGCATATCACGTTCGTACTAGTAATTCTCGGCTACCGATAAGGCTGATCGTATATTTTTCCTCAAAAGTATCTATTATCAAGTTCGTTGGTTCGTTGAATACACGGTGATCCTAAAGTAAGAAAGAAAAAAACGATAACAGTCGACGAAACACGTCTCTATGCGAATATGTTGCGCATCCTCATGACGACTACCATTCCTAATATGGATCAGCACAGCGACTCGAGATGTTTTCGAAGGCGAGACATACAAGACCAGCTCACGGATGTCGAAAGCCCAGCAAAGCTTTCAAGGCAATAAGCTCGGCCTCTGCTTCCTGTCGCGTACGCCGTTCTGCGTCAAGCTCGGCCTCTGCTTCCTCCCGACCTCGCCGCTCTTCCTCCCGACCTCGCCGCTCTTCCTCCCGACCTCGCCGCTCTTCCTCCCGACCTCGCCACTCTTCCTCCCGCTCTGCTTCTGCTGCTTGTCGAGCTCGCCACTCTTCCTCCCGCTCTGCTTCTGCTGCTTGTCGAGCTCGCCGCGCTTCCCGTTCAGCATTGCATGCAGCGTCCCGAGCCATTTCCAATTCCTCAGCATGAATGTAGGCCGGAGGAGGCAAACATCGATAGAGTTCTTGGAGCTTATCGAGTGTTTCTCTGCCATTCCCATCATTGGGCATGATGGCTAAGTAAACAGCTTTAGAGAGTTTACTCTGCTTAATGTGCTCGGTTTGCAAGTCTGATGCCCACAACTCGTGCGAGGCCTGCATGACGGCCCAGGAAAACCACCAGCATTGGGTGGTATAAAGTTGGTACATGGGCGATACTGTCTGTATACCAAGGAGAAGGCCGAAGAAGTCGCCTAAGGGGACTGCGCGCCGGAATGTGAGAGTGAGACAGAGCTGTGAACCGGGAGTGAGAAGGCAGTCAGCATTGTCATACTTGGAATATGTCAGAGTGTCTAAGGCAAGAGTGCCGGAACCAGAAGTGAGGGAGGACGTGCTCTCGAAGCTGTGCCCGCCCGTGGCGGCTGACCTCTCAATCCTGAGATAACGATCAACATCCGTCGCTCCACGGGAAATGCGAATGTGAGCCATTAGATATTCATGCGCGGTCCCCCCCTCTTCTTTGTACTGTTTGACGTTCTCGACTCGGCAGAATCTCGAAAGTGGATCGTTGCGAACCGCAAAGCAGCTTTCGGAAATGAATCGAACATCTCTATCGGACAAGCGAAAGGGAAGCGGGATGTAGTCCGACATGTCGACGAAGAGGAGAGAATAGCAGCGGCGAAACCACCGTTTGAGCTGTCGTGCCATCGCCAGCACGAGGAAACCTGCAGGCAGGTTCAAGGCATGCAGTGTGGCAGGCGAAAAATTCGCGCGGAGCTGGGATGGCGCGATGCAATATCCCGCACACCCGCATCCATCGCCGTAGACAGGCACAGACGCTGTCGCACTCTGCGTCGCCCCGCTTCACCTCAGGCGCAGGTGCCCGTGCGTCGATATCGCCCACCATCTCCACCGCCAATACCCGCTACCACACCCACCACATCCCGCTCGCCAACCTTAACCTCCACCACTGCCGCAACATCCACAGCCGCCTCCTCAGCGCAAGCCCGCTCCCTAGGGGCTCCGAACAGCTCCATCTGGTGTTTATCTCCGGAATAGGGGGACTTAGCCTTATGACTGCATCCCTTCCCCCCCCTACTACTCAAAAACACACCACTCCTGCCACTCTTGCTGACTTTAATGGTGACAGAGAAAAAGGACAATCTTTCTTGAACTCTTGTAAACTCTATCTTGCCCTGTGCCCAACTCACTTTGCCAATGATCACGCAAAGGTCCTCTGGGCCCTGTCATTCATGAAATCAGGTCGTGCTTCATCCTTTGCCACATGCATCTTCAAAATGGAAACTAGAACTGGTCACCCTACCCATTCTACCCGGGTCTCTTTCGAGGAGGCATTCAGGTCGACATTCTTCCTTCCTGAAGAAACTACTGCCTGGACCAAACTCGAGTCATGTCAATACTATCAGAATTGTCGTACCATTGATGACTATATCGATGAATTTGAAGAGCTGGTCGAGAAGTCTGGATACGGAGAACAGGCCTTCCTCGTCATGAAATTCCGCCATGGTCTCGACCATTCCATCCAGAGCTGGATTGCTAATATGGTTGAAGGACCCCCATCGGACAATGACCTTTCCAAATGGTTTTCAGTGGCTAGGACAATCTCACAAGCACGTGCTCCTAATGAAACCTTTTAAAGCACCTCACGCCCTACACTGAATACTTCTACCCATCCCTCTCCTGTCTCTGTTGGTGTCAACCACCCAAAACCACACCCACCTCACCAATCAGAATCAGCACCACAGCTTCAAGCAGTCCCACCTATTGCTACCATGGGTGCCCAACCAGTGGCAATGGAGGTAGATGCTGCTCGCCGTCGTCAACCCAGTTCCCTTGTCTGTCATAGGTGTGGAAAACCAAAGAATGTCCTCAGGCCTTCGATGTTCGGACCATGACTGCTGAAGAGAAGGACGAATGGATTGCCCACTTGCTGTCATCCACTGATCCGAGAGTAGAAAGCCCTATCAAGGAAGACAATCCAGAGCCTCAGGAAGGAGAAGAGGATTTTGTGTCATGCAGCAGGTGAATAGTGTGCCCCTGCTGCCAATTCCCAATTGTTTCACTCCACTGCTGTATAATCAGGTAAACAATGAATACACAGATTCAGAACCTGATTCCTCAGCTACGGAGACCGAAATGCTAGACACACAACCCTTAACTCCTCCCCAGTCTCATACTCGCTTCTGTCATAAAAAAATGGGAATGAAACCTTCCTGCACAGTATGTTGTTGCTTCCACCCCAAGCCCAAACTCCCTCTCTCTCCCGGTCAAGGTTCAAACCACAGATATAGCAGAGATTAAGTCGGTTAACACTCTACTTGACTCTGGTGCCACTGGTTTGTTTATCAACTCGGGATTTGTTCAGGAAAACCGCCTGACTGCACGACCACTCTCTCGTCCTATTCCGGTGTACAATGTTGATGGCTCACCCAATTAATTTGGATCCATCACTGAAGTCGTTGATCTAATTCTGCGGTACAAAGACCATTCCGAGAGAGCTGCATTCGCCATTACATGCTTAGGGCGTCAACGTATGATCCTTGGCTACACCTGGCTTTGGGACCACAACCCAGAAGTTGACTGGAAGTCTCAAGAAGTATGGATGACTCGGTGTCCTCCCCAGTGCCATACATGTCGCAACATCATCAAGGAAGAACATCAGAAGGCCCTACGACTGCCCCCCTGCCATATTGGTCCTTGCCCCATTCTCATGCATGATTCAGATGGATCAACAGCTGAAGAAGAACTCCTCCTGAGTCAACAGTATGGGGGTGATTCTGAAACAGCTGAAGGCACATCTGATGAAGCTATAGAAGAGGGTGACCACATCCTAGTTGCTATGCTCCCTCCCCAAGCTGAGTTCAATCAATGCTTTGTCAACAACATCCCAACGCCTTGCAGAAGCTGCCTGGCACAATTTCCAACCTTCAGACACTCTTCCAGACTACCTGTCCAACTATGAGGATGTCTTTGCAAAAGAGTCATTTGACAAGCTTCCAGGACACAAACCATGGGATCATGCCATTGAGTTAGAACCCGGAGCTAACCCCAGAGCCTCACCCAAGGTGTACCCCCTCTCTCCAGGAGAACAGGCTGAATTGGACAAAATTCCTTGAGGAGAATTTGAGCACAGGACACATCCGACCATCAAAGTCACCAATGGCCTCACCAGTGTTCTTTGTTAAAAAGAAAGATGGCCCTACGGTTTGTCCAGGACTATCGGGTGCTGAATGCAATGACAATCAAGAATCGCTACCCTCTTCCCTTGATTTCTGACCTTGTCAACAGCCTACGAGGGGCCCACTACTTTACTAAGCTTGATGTTTGTTGGGGCTTTAACAATGTCAGAATCAAAGAGGGTGATGAGTGGAAAGCGGCATTCAGAACGAATCGGGGACTGTTTGAACCTTTAGTGATGTTCTTTGGCCTCACTAACAGCCCTGCCACTTTCCAGACTATGATGAACGACATCTTCCATGACCTCATTGCTGAAGGTGTCGTGTGCATTTATCTGGATGACATTCTGATCTTTTCAGAAGATCTAGAGAGTCACCATGAAGTGTACGGAAGGTGGTACAGCGTCTCAGAGAACACAAGCTTTATTTGTCCCTGACAAGTGCGACTTTGACAAGACCAAGATTGAATACCTAGGTCTCATCATTCTCATGGGAAGGCCGAAATGGATCCTGTCAAGGTTGCTGGTGTTGCTGAGTGGCCAACACCTAACAATAAGAAGGAGGTGCAGTTGTTCCTTGGTTTTGCCAACTTCTATCATCAATTTACTGAGAAGTTCTCACACCATGCACGTCCAATGTTCAACCTGCTTCACAAAGATACTCCTTGAACATGGGAACCTTCACAGCAGGCTGCCTTCGACACTATAAAGAAATTGGTAACATCTGCACCCATCCTTGCATTCCCAGATGACGACCTCCCATATCGTGTTGAAGCAGATAGCTCCGATTTTGCAACTGGTATCGTTCTTTCCCAACAATCCAAGGTTGATAACAAGTGGCACCCCATAGCCTTCTTCTCCAAGAGTCTCAGTCCGGTTGAGCGCAACTATGAGCTCTATGACAAGGAAATGCTCACCATCATGCGTGCCCTCAAAGAATGGCGACACTTCCCTGAGGGGGCAAGGCATCATATTGAGATCTGGACAGACCACAAAAATCTCGAATATTTCCGCACAGCCAAAAAGCTCAAGGATCGCCAAGCATGCTGGTCTCTTTATCTGTCTCGGTTTGACTTCAACCTGTACCATTGTCCTGGCAAGACAATGGGCAAGTCAGATGCACTCTCACGCCGACCCAATCATGGCACTGGCTCAAATGACAATGATAATTTGGGACTTCTCCAACCAGAACTCTTTGTCATCCGTGCACTGGAAGGACTAGAGTTTACAGGAGAAGAACGTGACATCCTAAGGGACATTCGTAAGGGCACCAAGGAGGGAGAGCTGGAGAACTCAGTTGCACGCGCTGCCAAGGAACTTCGCAAGACTACTGGGAAGTCTGTGAAGTCATCAGAATGGGGTGAGAGGGATGGTACACTTCTGTTCTGTGGAAAGGTATATGTCCCCGATCAGCATGACTTACGACATCAAATTGTCTCCCAACATCATGACACTCGTATTGCTGGCCATGCTGGATGTTGGAAGACCTTGGAACTTGTCTCTCGGAACTATTGGTAGCCTCACATGTCTCGCTACATCGGTAGCTACACAAAGGCATATGACCTGTGCCTACGCACCAAGGCTCGACGTCGGTTGCCTGTTGGAGAACTGCACCCTCTGGAAATTCCTGAGCAGCACTGGGAGACGGTCAGTGTTGACTTCATTGTGGAACTCCCCGACTCACATGGGTATGATGCAGTGATGGTCGTCGTGGATTCCTTATCCAAACGTTCTCACTTCATCCCCACCTTGACCACAATTACAGCATTGGGAGCCTCTCGTCTCTTTAGGGATCATGTTTGGAGACACCATGGCCTACCCCTCCACGTGGTTTCAGACCCCTCTTTTCTCTCTATTTTTCCCTCTACCCCTGTCTTCTCCACTTGTATTTATTCCCTCCCCTTATCCTCTTCCTCTTATTTTCTTCTTATACTCCCCAAGGGGAATGTAGTGGGGGGAAAATCTCACACTGCAGGGCTTTGTGACTCTGGATGACCTCCCTATCCACAAAAAACTCTTTTTCCACAGTTTTAGACGGCGTGTTTACGTTGCTCCCCGTGGTCCTACCTCCTCCACCTTCAACCGTTACTCCAGACCCCGACGATTTAGACAGAGTCCTTAGGTGAGTAGTACGAGTATGGGTATTGGGAAGGTGGACTGGAACATAACCTCAAAGGGTACCGCCCTTAACTGACAGGTTTTGGACAAGTTAGAGTATTACGAGTAGAAGGGGGATGTTCCTGACCCCCTCCACCCCAACTCGAAAGGCTGGTCCCTACCCCAACCCCCCCGTCCCCTCCTCGAAGTGGTGGTCCTTCTGTCCCACCTCCACTGAGTATCTGAACCCCTCAGTTCTGCCATTCGTAACCTAGGTTGGAACACAAGGTGATCCTTCCCCGGATCCAAGACTACACTGTTAAAGAATCTTCCCGTTCATCACGATTACAGTGAACGTAGATCCTTCTGAAACAGTGGTCCTTGTTTCCATCCCCGACCGAGTGCTGTTACTAACATCATAGCTCGGTATAGGAGAAAACGGAAATGTTCCCACCGAACCCGAAGCCTATCCCTTAGTCGGTAAGCAACAAACTTGAGTAAGTGTCGAAGAGAGGATCTACCGACAACCACTCCAAGCTTCGGGTAGGTACCCACCGCTGGTCTCAGCTCGTACTTTCCTCAGAGAAAACACCTACTTACCTGCACCAACAACATGACCTTGAGACGTTCCCCGTCCTCCAGTAGGGTCAGCAGGACAGCGAACAAGTGTTTATCTGCCTCTATGACGAGATCGAGAACCAACTGTGTAAGACAGACAGGTAGTCAGACGCCCACCATACGTCACCTCCGTCGGTGGAGTATGGGTCTTCAGACATATCGAGGGCTCACTTGAGTGACTGTTTGACACATGGAG
>MU134582.1:68182-81632 GCA_015039355.1 Ramaria rubella
GGAGACACGAGTAGAAGCAGGCACAGAGACACGAGTGGAAGCGTGCAGCGAATGGAAATATGAATGGAGGCCGGTGTAGACACGAGCGAAGATATGGACGAAAACATGAGCGGAGCCGTGAGTGGAAAAGTGAGTGGAAACACGAATGGAGACACGTGTGGAGACGTGAGTGGAAGTATGCACGGAAATGTGAGCGGAAACGTGGCTGGGAACGTGAGTAGAAACACGGGTACAAACGTGAATGGACAAATGAATGAAGACACGAATGAAGACGTGAATGGTGACGTGTACGAGATGACTGGACATACTACACCCCACTTCCTGAGCTACGACTGCCTATACCTTGTTTGACGCCGCTGAAGCGTGCGTTCGTCCAGGAAATACGTGTGTTGTAGCTCACAGTACGAAAGTGGGGGTTGTATGTCTTAGACCGCCCTGTTGACGTAAAAAAAAACCGACGTCTATCCCAGTATGTACTTCGACACCTTCCAGTCCTGAATGGTTGACGTAGACCTATAACTAGTCAACGTATTGTTCCTCTTTTGCTCGGATAACAACTTACGCACATCACCCATCTGACCGTATGGAAAACCACACCTTCTTACACTACGTATCCTGTACCACGTCACCAAACACATGAATGATCACCTGAGTGAATAGGTGAGTACAGAAGCTAATATAGAAGCAGCATAGAAGTGAGTGGAGAGGCGAGTAAGTACAAAAGTGAATTGAAGAATGAGCACAAATGTGAGTACAAAGGTACAGAGGTGAGTTCAAAGTTGTGTATGAAGGTGAGTGCAACTTGCCTTTAATCACAGTTTGCAAGGTCACACAACGAAACCCTTGCCTAGACTAGTTGAGTACCTTGAACACAGTCACCACCCGTGTCTCACATTGGCAAACAGGCCTTGGGGGAACATTGTGGTGTGAACACACAGCCATTACAACATCATCTAAGATGGATCCTTCGTCGCTGATAAAGACTGAGGGACATTTTCGCCTCTCTTGCCCATTTTTCTACCACAGACCACAGACCTAGCAGGTGTGTTGCGCCTGCTAGTCTTGAAAACTACACCACTGATGAGACCTAGCAGATATTTTTGACTCACACCTGCCCTGTCCTTGCATATGTATAACTTGCACAGTTTTTTAATGAACACCTCGCTTTCACTGTTTATATTCTCTTTACGCTAAATACCATCAGCTACATTGACTGGTCATGCTCAAACATGATAGACACCCAGTTGAGGGCTCGTTTTGTTTCACCGGTGCTCCTCACATTCCTTTCTTCCATAAAGTCGGTGCTAATCCTGTATATGCTCTTGCAGCCATTCACATTTGTGTCAACCTGTTGTAGGATGTGTTAACACATTATTTGAAGGCAGGGTCAGAGGGGAGGATGATCTAGGGGATGGGCATGTGGGTTGACATGTTTAGGGAGTGGGCAGTGCCGATGATAGCCAGAAGGCCTTTGAGAGCCGGGTCGCCATCGACGGTGGTATGCTTGCCTGCACTGTGGGGATGTGGGCTGGGAAATGCCCACTAATTTGGAACACGCACCGGTACAGGCCGACCTCAGACTGAAAGCAAAAACATCAAGGAGAGGAGTGACAAAGACTGGCTCTTTGATGCAGGAGAGGATTCTGTTGCCGGGAAGGCTGCAGCACACATTTTTAGATGCTAGTATGATCATTGCAGAAAAGGGGGAGCTCAAAGGTGCCTGTATTAAAAGGTTTTAAAAATGAGGACTGATGACTGCTCATTGATCTGTGCACATGGCTCAGGATTTCTTTTAGCCTGGTCGAGTTGGTGCCGTCTTCGCTGCGACATGAAAGTGATCTCTTGCACGAAAACTGTGCTCCAAAGAAACATTATCCCCAGGAACGAATGACATACCTAGGTGAAGGCCTTGTACACCACCAACGGCGGTAGACAAGAAGCCGGTGAGCAAGGTTAGCGCTGTGAGGGCAACTTCTTCCATTTCCCCAAGTCCAACCTTGATTTGCATTTGATCTGTGCAGAATCTAGCCTCCTAAATATTCCAATTTTTGGCAATAATGTAGCGACGATCTCATGCCAAGTCAGGAAACAGAAAGTCACGTAATCTGACGGTGATTGAAACTGCTTACGTGTACAAGTTGGAACCTCACTGGGCTATGTCATGTCACGTGATATTAATTTTAAGCCCTCAAAACATATGCCAGGTCAAGTCATTGACAAGCTCCCAAAGATGCAGGAAATAGGGTCAGATCGGTTTCATGTTGGTGAGTTCCCCCGTCAAAGATTACATGGGGGACGGCAGCTCACATATCGTGTCATAGCAGGTAATATTGCTGCATTTTTCAGTCGTAGCTGTCTTATGAGCACATCAGAATTGAGCACCTATAATGACCACGTCCAACATCACCATCCTCAGGGGAAGTTCACTGGCCAGCACTGCCCATGGTGTCTCCCCGAAATATTCAAGCTCATTGCACCAGAGGACCTGCTAGAGCTTGGTAGGATTGAGGGAAAACAAGTCTGTCAGGAAGGTAGATTCGTCTGTCGTTCATTTCGTTTCAAATTTTCCATGGGAATTCAAGTGAGGTGCAGATGATAAGCTCCCAGTAATACATTTAACCCCTCTCCCACCCCCAGCTACCGTGCGGGACACTGGTAGCCAGTCAGATGGCCATTCAACTACAAAGAAAAGAGGCAGGAGGTTGAAACAAAGTTTACTGAAACGCCACGATCGGTTTATGAAAGAAGTCCTTCCTAAAGTTCTCCAAAATCATGCCATAAACAGCAGTGATTTAACCTTCCATTACTTACATTGTTATGCTTGTTAATGATTGCTTCTCATATAGCTCACTTTGTGATCGCTAAACCAGCAGATCAATTTACCAAAAGACCTCCTTCTCAAGGGCATGTGGCTGCAGGCCTGATGCCATTGCCCCTCAAACCTTGTAACCTGATGTCCTACCCATCCCATGGCCATTTTTTTGTGTCTACCCCCTGGAGGCATTTTCCACTAGCCACTCAATTTATTGTCATGCGATTTGACAGGGTACTCGATAGCAGTGTCAATCGGCAACTGTCAAACATCTGGGACAGGATGAAGGAGCAGAGCATTGCTTTATCAGAAAAAAAATTGAACCGGTCTAGTTCTAAGCAGTGTCATTTTGGAGTATGGGAGCATTATTCCTCCATCCCCAGAGTAACACAGGATTTAAGAAACCAGAATTCGACTGTTGAAGCCACCTTGGATGAGTTTCTCACATTGTTAGGCAAGCATGTCATCCCAGGCATTAGCAATTTGTTGCACAGATATGATAAACAGAATTGGGAGAGACAGAAAATGTGAGTACATTTCGGTCACCCTTCTGTGTTTCTATTTGTCAAATGTTTCCACCAGTGCACACCAACGTGTGCTGTCCTTTGATTCAATTCAGGAAGCATTCAAAGCCAGGCCATCTTTGTATTTTCAAGGTATCTTCTTCATGCTCGTGATTAAGGACGGTGGGAGTGAGGTTTTGCATTTGGACTGGTCGGACCACCCTTGGACTTATGCATGGGTGATATTACTAGGAGAGGATTGAAAGGGGGGAGAACTTTGCTTACCACAGCTGGGTAGAAAAATCCCCACACATCCAGGGCAGGTGATTGCCTGTACAGGGCGCACGTTGGCCCATTTTTCAGCCACTTGCAAAAACGGCAGGAGATTGGTTTGTACGGGGTATAGTGATGCATGGGTCATAGACCATGCATTCCCTGTGACTTTAGTGTAAATATGCTATTTTCCACTGCTTTGATGCTTTATTAGACTCTCTTACATTGAATGTTTCACTTCATGCGTATATTACAGCACAGTCGCCTCCCAAGATCAATGATTTATGTACAGGCGTGATTCTAGGGATACACTTGGCCTGCCTCAAGCATCTTCTTCATCCTCCTCAGGGAGCGTAGGAGGCAGGGCTGCGGGCGAGAGTTTGGGACAAACAGACATTGACAAGAACCTAGAAAGGCTAACTAAGCCAGCCCCACTGACGAGCTGAGTATGCTCATACGTTGCACGTGAGAGGTCTGAGAGCCTACTGGGCCTGATGAATAAGTCATCGCCCCAGCCTCCACTAATGATCTCAATCGCCACAATGAATTGTCTGTGGAAGCAAATCCTGAGGGACCCAGGCATTGTGGCCTGCCCGGCTGTGAGCACCTATGATACGGACGACATTTTAAATAAGTATACCATTCTCAAATAATCCATGGTCGTCGCCAGCTCATGCCATCTCTCGGCTTCCAGCTGAGGCAACGGGATTCTCCACACCAGGGCAAAATACCACTCGGGTATGTACCAGGCAAAATCGATGACTCTGAAAAGCAGTGAGCCTGGGCATTTAGCAAAGACAGCACTGCTGCAGGCTCACCTCTGAAGCTGCAAGTCTTCATTTATAGGTACCGGGGCAAGAGTGACTAGAGGAGGGCTGTACACAATGTTTGGATCAAAGGCCTGGTTAAGACGACCAAGAGGGTCTCTCTTGTAGGTAGGGAGCGGCCCAAATGGAAGCCCTGCTGCAAAGAGGGCCTCATACTGAGTTTCAGGTACAATCCATGTCAGTACTGTATATTTAGAAATGCCAGCAAAACACGCACGACACTTTGCACTATGATCACGATAGTGTCCCAATTCTGAAATTCTGGATGCCGCAGGTTCAGCAAGGTATGAGGCCCTGAAGGGTGATTGTAATATTGAGCCAGTGCTGGCCAAGGATTGTCTGGGCTTCATGTGCCAACCTGAAGAAAGGCTAGATTCAAAGTGTTAGCGTGAGGTTGCCATTAAACAATAGAATGCATACCCAGATTTCACGCACGAAGGACTGGGTTTGGAAGGCAAAAGGGAGATGGGGGAAATAATCGGGAAGAATACCATCTATGTGTTCCAAGGCCTTGGTTATGTTGGTGTTCACGAACCCTCGAAATGGATCTAAGTTACCCATGGTTGGGACACATGGGTAATAGCCTTTGCATGCTAGTAAAATGGTCATTGGTGTGGGTGATAAAAGAACTTGAGGCTGAGGGGGTTGAACTGGGTCGATTGTGAGAGAGAGGGTGATGGTGTGATAGTGATCCATATGTAGATTCTGCAGAAGCACATGTTGGTATCGATGGATCAAGTTTACATTTGTTTTCCGTGATAAACATGCCACGTGCCTGCATCGTTCTTTGACTAAGAGATAGCCATGCTGCGTTATGGTGTTTTCCCACCATTGACTTCAAGAAATCACTATATCTGGGCAGCCGCCTGTGTAATGGGGTGCTGTCCGGTCTCCTGGAACAGGGTGTTGGCTTCACTATTAATGAACTAACGGCCATTGCCTTTAAAAAAATGTCAAATTACAGCCTTTGCTTCCTTTCCCAGGTAATAATGCTTGCCTGTGCATAATGATTGCAGCCGATGCATGAGAAAAGTAAGTTACCGTGGAGTATTTCTGGTCACACATGTGATGTCTGAAAGGTTACCCCTTTTTCCCCTAGCTGTTTGTCCAAAAAAAAAAAAAAAAAACACCATATTGTGGCAAACCTCTAATTGCAGGCCTGTGAATGGTCTTTTTTTTCTTTTTTTTTTTACGTTGAAACAAAGGTCAAAAGAAGAACAGGCTGGAATTAGGAACTGTTGTACGTCTAGAGTCTAATTGTATGTTCACGGATTCGAAACGGTGAGTGCAGTTGGGCCATGTTTCTAATAAGTGCTGCAAATAAGTAAGCGCACTTCCTCCCATACGCACAGCACAGGAAGCGCTATTCAAACCAATTTAGTACTAAAATAGAGTCACTTTGCAGGTATACCCCAGATATACAGCCCAGGCAATGGACGCACCTAGATGAGGTTAGTAGGGATGCAATGTATGTTGCAAATTCCAACGGTGTTTGACGCTATGTTAAGTAACACTTCAGAAGAACTTCCTGAATCAAATTCACCTCCACGAGTCAAGCCATAGGGTACATTGTGTGCTACTCTATGCAGAAGAATGTCTACAGTGACTACTATAATACGCTCATTACTTACATCATCGCGAAGGAGTGCCAACACGGTCGCCGATTCAATGTGCTTACATGGACTGATTGGGATCTAACTGGGCTACGTCATTGCGAGTGGCTGGTCAGTTTGTATTCGTACTAGTTTGAATACATTGGAGTCCTTGAGAGTCCATGTAACCAATGCTGGTGCAAACATGTGCGGTCCACATAAGGAGCAGAATCAGGAGGTTCAATACCTTCAAGTGCCTGAGATCACATCTGAGCCCAAGAGGCCCCCGGAGCACGCAAGCAGCTGGTATGCTTGAATACTAGATTAGATGCACATATCTACAAAGATACACCCTATCTAAACTTTCAGTCTTGTGAGCTTGCACGCAAAGACATCAGAATGCCAAAAGTTGCATGCAAGAGCATAGAACTGCATGTGAGTTTCTGTGAGTTCCTGTAATCAAAAATTGACTTAGAAAATTTCACACAAGATGTACACCAGTATGTATTATGAACCTCTTGGTGACAAGTGGTGACAGATTCCTTTTCTTGCCACCCACCACTCCCCCACACATGCATTGACAATCGCAGATAGCAAGCTATGGTGGACACGTCAACAGTGCATCGCCCCATAACCATTTTCTTCTCCCTGCAGAGTCCATCGAAGCTGACATTTGTGTTATAGCGGCAGCTCAACTTGTACTCCTTCCCACCATATTCTCAATCATTTTTCCTAGTTTTGTCCCATTGCATCCTTTCCTGTAATGCATTCACGATGTGTTGAACTCACTCACAGACCATACTCACAGACCATGCACATGACTCCCACTCCTTCTCCATCATCCCCACTCTCGTTTTTGCCACCCTGCTACCTGTTTGCACCTCAATTGCAGTCGACCCCACCAACACTATGACTCACGAGCACAGATCTACGTCAAGGCACGTATACTCTAACGGCATTCCTGTAAGTACCTCAACCAACGAATCATACTCACCACCCATACGTCTGTGGCACATCAGAACACGCCATCATTCGATGATGAGCTATTATCACTTGTCGACGGCAGCAACGAGGTCAATTCTGTTCCAAAACCACAATATTGCCAACCCCAAAGGCTCCTGGCGGGTCAGCCACCAAGGTGTGTATCCCCCCTGTCAATTGATCATCTATGTCTAGCTTATTGTTCTCTCCCCCGCGACCGCTCCAGCCAACAAAGTAACAGCCTGCGGTCACACACAACAAAGGCAATCGGGTAGAAGCAAATAGTGGGCTAGTATGGACACGGGCACACATTTGCTCTCCATTAAACCTCCAGAGCCGACATCGATGCCAGTCCCACACATTGAGATGGTTGTTGCGCAACAGGACAACAACTTGTATTGTCATGGCAAGCTGCCGTATGATGAGGACAAAGCTATGGGGGACCCGGATGATTAGCTTGTATTGGTACAATGACGCAATCATACTTATTTGAATATATGAAATTTGTGCGACACTTGACAGCACTCTGGGATACCTGATGTTCTGATTACCTGCCAGGTGTCACGGTAGATACAGTGGAACGGACTTGAAGGCATCCAGAGCTCCAAGTATGAAACATTTTTGAAAATACCCATTGGTGTTCATATTCCACAGATCCTAAAGAGTTGTATATACTGGAAAATGTGGGTAGCTAGTGTATTTCACCCTTGGAAATCTGAAATCCAACCTGCACTTGAACTTCAAGTAGCCGGCCCTGTTGGGGCCAACTCACTGTACTTCACCCTCCGCATACTCGGAGCTTTTGTATTGCAAATACATAGCATATTCTCACGCAGCTCTATACGCACAAGCCCTGAACACTCATACCCAAAACGTGGTGAATGTGCTGTCTCTCCGGTGAAGAATATAGAGGGGTATGGGTGTGTGTAATGTGATTCCCAAATCAATGAGTTTCTTTGCAGTGTCGAATGAGGCATATCTGCCACCATATATGTGGACCTATATGAATGTACTGCTAAAATATTCATGGCAGTCAGACTTAGTGCACCATTCAAGGTCTGGTCGGGTCACCTGGACAACCTGAACTGGCTGCATGAACAATTCACAGTTCAGTTCATGTTGTAAAAGTTTAAAATGAACTGAACTGCTGAATTATCCTTAAAGGTGCTGGCTAGCAAGCCAATACAAGAGAATGCATAGGGAAAATGGCAAATGGGGCATCAACACCAGCCACGCATAAATTTCAAACGAATTGAGTTCTGGTGTTGGTGCTTACACTGCTGTTGGAGTATAAAAAATTGGGCTCAACTAGAATTAGAGGACTCGGAAGCCAGGCCACTGGCAGGCGTATTAGCTGCAATTGAATGCTACATGAGATGGGACATCACAAACACTGTTCGAAGTATTCAGCTGGAAAAGAACTATCCACCGGTCAGGCAGACAAAAAATCTCCATTTATTGCAAGTGCTTGTTGCACATCTATCAAAATTAGAATGAAAGTGTCTATAAATAAGGTAGGATTACAGATAGTACGATCACGTGACTATGTTTTCATGATCACTTTCGAGGTCTAGTGTTGGAAGGAAAGCATGGTTTCAGAAACCGTAAAGGGAGATCATCTTAGTATACACAGAAAAGCTTAACTGCAATGAACCAGCTCCTGAAAACCTGTGGGCAAAGTGCAATAGTATGGAGAATCCTCAGGCTATTTTCGGCCACAGCTGATACCAAATTGGGACCATCATGAACTAGCGAACACTATCTCAAGTGTGGGAACTTCAAAATTTTAATTGTGGGAACAAAAAAGTCTAATCAATTCTATTTGTGGGAACGGCAATAGAGAAATGCAAATCAACTTTTGATACCCTACAGGACGGTACGAATGATTCCTGTCGGACTTCGTCCTCCTAGGGAATTGTAATTATCTGTCCTTTAAATAACAAAAAGGAATCAAATCAAATGGGACATGCCACTAGTTTGACTTTTGCGTTGCATAAGTCCCACCTAGATCACTTAGGAGCCTCTTCCGTTTCGCTTTGTTCATCTACTGAGGCACCTTCGTCATGTGCTTCACTATTCTCACTTTCAGAACTGTCATCATCAGAACGACACATATATTCCCATCACAACACAATTTGCTTGCTTTTGATTGCTTCTTTGCGATGTGGTATCTGGAGAATGTTCTCGGGGCTCCAGCGAACAACAAATGACCATGCACGAATGTCCAGGGGTGAGTCGCCTGGATGACCAAACCACAAGATGCTGATGGCATCACTGCTTGTATGCACTTTCCAGGAGTTGAAATCATTTCTCTTTATTGCAGAAGAAATGATTCAGCACCGAGAATAGAAATAGCATTGCAAGGGAGACACATACTTGCACATCAAACCAATCAGGAATATCGACAGTATTAAGGTGTCCAACAAGTTTCCACTGAGGTTTTTGGCGTTCCAGGGTGTCCAAAAATAAAGGGGCCTCAGTGTGGGAACCTGCAAAAGCGGTGGGGGGTAGTCCAAATTGCTGGGATGCCAAAGAGGCAAAGACTGCCTCTTCATTGTTGAGGACACATATCCCTGAGTTGTCTTCAGCGTTATTTGTAGGTATACCATCTGTGAGTGTTGGGGGAAGTGTGGGTTTGGGCGATGAGAAGAGAACCACTGCTGCTTTTTGAAGTTTAGTCGCAAGCTGTCCCCACGGCGCATGATGCTTACAAGGGCGCCTGAGAGGCCATTGAGACATTCAAAATAGCCCTCCAGGGAGTAATTCGAGATGTGTGTAGTGGGAGGTCATATTTCTGTGCTAAGAATATAATATAGACGAAACACTGAGCTTTGGCAATGTGGAATAAGACCCAAGGTGTTAGAGTAAATCACAATGAAAGAATATGTGGTCTATGTACTGTAAAGGCTTCATAGGAGCGTTCAGGGGTGGTGTGGTTGCGAACAAAAGCCCAAGCATAATGGCGAAGGCTCATGTTCACCAACTATCGTTCATATCTTTTGTGTTTGGCCTCGGATTGACACCGGCCCAATTTATCTGAAATGTACTGATTAGCAGCTTCAAGGCGCACCAAAAATCACTGTGATACATGCAGGGATTAGCTGGATGTTTAAAGTGGTGACCGTATTCCTCCATCATGGTGGCCTGAACACTTCACTGTGGTGGTGGAAACCTTTGGTTGTGGAACTGAAATGAATCAAACAAAGCACGCTTTGTCCAAAGTCTATGACTCGAGCCACATAACTTAGCTCCTTTATCTCGCAATGCGTCCAACACGTTCACTTCATCACGTTCGCCACACTCTATTTTGAGCCTCCTTTCTTCTATCTAGTATAACAACTCTTACCTTCACTCATGTATTCCTTGTCCATTTCTCATCTCTTCCACTTGATAGGTATAACAGATTTCTCTATCGCTTGGCTGCCATTTCTCATCTCTTCTGCTCGAAAGCCATCAAGGCTTTGAGCTAATTCCATTCACAGACAAGTTCTTCAACCGCGATTGTGACACCTGAGGACAGCACATTTTTCTGCCGCGCCGTCCCTTCCTTTGAGATAGACCGCCCTTCATGTCCCCCTCTGATGCCACCGCCTCCTCTCACGCCTGTGAAAAACAGCCCACAAGCAGCTCGCCCAATGGCACAACTGCCTCATCGCCTGGCCACGGCACAAACGAGTCCACCACTTTCCCTCCCTTTGCTATGCCACCCTCCGCCAACCAACGCCTCACTACACTCAAGCAATCAGTCAGAGCCCTCATTGCTCTAATGCAACAAGCGCAACTGGCATCACAACAGCAGCAATCACCTTCTATACAGCAGCAGCCCCCATTGCTACAGCAGCCCCCATTACTGCAGCAGCCCCCATTGCTTCAGCAGCCCTTGGCGCAACAGCAACTCTCTCCGCTCCTGCCACAACAGCAACGCCATCCCCCACTGCAGCAGCCCTCACCCAGGCAGCCACAACCCCTCATCTCTCAACCCCTTCCTCACGAGGCTACCTTCATACCGCCGATCTCCCTGAACCCAGCTTCAGGTACATCTCTCGAACGCTCATTTCCCCATGTCGATACTGCACTGCAGCTTGCGATCGCAAGGCATGAGTTCTGTCCTGGATAACTGTTTAAGCTAGATGCAACTGTGAAAGAGAAACCACACCCAAAATCATTTTAAATCTCCAACTCAGGTGAATTCACACCACATGAAAGGGACGCCTCCCCAAAAGATTACCCATCCTTCCACTCCCTGTTTGATCCTCTCACTGTGTACTTCAAGATAATGCAGTTCTTTGTCATCTCTCTGCAAATGTTCCAGCGATCCACCAAGAAGTTTTTGGATGCCCCGATAACACACACATTTTCTACCAAATCAACACACAATATGAGTGGGCTGCAGTACTCCAATACCACTTCTTATTCCACAATCCCTGCCAGGCCAAAATGCATGAAGGTGATTATTCCAGATGGTGAGCAATGGATACAGAGCTTGCTTCGCTCTACCTATATGGCAATCCACAATCATACACTAGCAAATCCTCATCACACATATCACTTCATTTGAGTTCTACCACTACCAATGCAAAACAAGTCTGTGTCACATTCCAGTCGGGTAAATGCTCCTCCCCATGCGTACACGGCCGAATCCACAAATGCAAGAACTGCCAAAGCACAGATCATGGCAGGGCAGCTTGCACAGACAAGGTCAAACCCTCCAACTAGGTAGACGGCAGGACAGGTGGGCTCCCACATTGTTAGAAACCATATCCATTCTCTGATTTTCCGACAATCTCCGAAACTCCTTCTCAGACAATCTCTGAAACTCCTTGTCCGACAATCTCTGAAACTCCTTCTCTGACAATCTCTGACAAATCTCCTTCTGTGATAATCTCCTTTCAGACAATCTCCTTTTTCAATAAGCCTTTCTCCAACTTTTTCCGAAATCTCCATTTAAACATCCTTAGTCATCCTTCAGAGATCAATCTCGTGATCTTATATCCATATGTCCTATCTCCGACTTCATATTTGTTTCTGTATTCACCCGTCTCGGAATTCCACATCTCAGATCATTACCTGTTATGTCTCCAATTCGGCAGCCTCAGTTATTCCTTAAATAGGCTTGTTGTACATCTCTTCCTCTAGTTTGAATATTGATTGTTCATTATCATTGGTCATATTGCCTATCACATATATTGACTTATATGATGAGTCTCGCACATTGATTGTATTCCGATCATCTTCATTCTGACATCCCGAAACCCTTATCTCCAGTCTAAACTCCAATTTTTTCCGAAAGGCTAATCCTTACCTTTAATCCTCTTCCACTCTTCTCCGATTTTCTCTGACATTTTCCGAAAATACTAGTTAAGTCTTGACTAGCCATCTTGTCATTGATCCTTCCATAGATCTCCAACTATTCCGACATTCTTCAAATTCCGACTTGTCAAGAAATCTGAAATACCAGGGCATGAGAATCCAAGAGGGTGCAGCCCATAAGTTGAAGCCAAGCCTGTCTGATCCCGATATTCCGATATTTCTGATGTTTTCCACAACTCCAGTGAAAAGCAATATGGTCTTAAACACACATCCCATGTCCACCCCTCATCCTTGCCCACAGGATGAACATGATAAACTACAACTGTACCCCAGCAATTTTACTCTTATTACTCTCTGTATTCCTGGTTACATACCTGACATCTTACCCCATGCGGCCTTGTTCCCACCTGGCCTGCCACGGCCTCCCTGGCCTAACACTGACCCATGATGTAATGCTGCCCCTTCATCTAGAATCGGGTTTTCATGGGTTCAAACCCCCTTGCAGCTCAATGCGTGGGAGTTCACAGTTGATTGTTACCATTCGGCATAACGGCACACTACATTATCTTATCACCATCGCTAGTGGCTACATCCCCCAGTTACTCCTGATTGCGTTTAACACTTATCTCAATTAGGGTTTGTTTTCCATCTACTGTGGTTAATACTAGTAAAAACCTTTAATCACGGCAAGCATTCCTCCACCATGCTTGAAGTTGCAAAACATTTTTCGCAATCCCTCACTCAGTGATGCAGATCACACGGCACGGTGTCGGTTTACTTTCGGAAATGGATCCAAAAGACAGTGGGTAGCGGTGTCGTCGTTGCACGGCTACTTACACTGGTGTTCGGCTCAGTGCGCTTTGCTATCAGCAGCAACAAAGGTAGAACAAAGACGAAGATGAGGACGTAGCAGTGACGAAGATGATGGCGTAATACGCTGACGTAAGCGTAGACGAGATACAACAGCAAATGTCACGTGATTGACAAAGCTGGCCTTGATGTAGACATAGTAGTAGTAGTAGACTTAGAAGACTTAGACTTGAGACTTAGACGAGTGAATCCAACTGATAGAGGTGAATTGGGGTACACTAAGGCGAAACAGGCCTTATATACATGAGCAGAACAACAAACGATGCGAGTATGCCATACAAC
>MU134582.1:104623-121718 GCA_015039355.1 Ramaria rubella
ACCACAGCCGCCCCATAGGCCCCATAGTGTCACAACACGCCGGCTACACCGCCGCTAGTAAATTGCTCTTTCGCCGCAAACGGTTGTTTGCAAACAGATAAAAATTGTGTAGAATACAGTTGTATGACTGAGTTACATTATGTTCAATAAAGCGTATTACAAATTGTTACCTAAAACAAGTGGCTGGGCGGAGTCGATCCAGTGCAGGAAGGCTTGGAATCTGGACTTCAGGTCAGTCCTTTAAAATGGAGCCCACAGAAGTTTCCCAGTGCCTAATTTCTCAGCTGTGAGGCCTTGAGGATTGATACTGCCAGTCAAAGGTATGAATATTTTGGATCCTAGGTCATGGAGCAACGGAATGACTTCACAAGGTGTTATTAGTGATTTAAGAGCTATAAATGAGCACAATTTTTTTTTTCCGGGACCCGTGTTGGACCACAAACGTCCGATAACATGTTTCCTTTCTTTCAGTTCAATGTTCAAGCTCCGACCGATGCAATCCCCTCGTCGAACTATCTACCTCAGCGTTGCATCGAAAGCACTCGATATCACCCAAAGATTTTTGTGTCTTCGCGTCACCATAATTCCACAAACCACGGCTGCACTGAATACAGAATGGCTTCGTCAACCCAGGTGCAAGGCCCCCGTCCACAAAAGTCAATGTCGTCCAGGTTGTTGGATTTCACCACATGCTACGGAGTAGGAGGCACATATGGACCCACATCACGTAGTATATAGACCACATATCTCCGACGCGTCTCTCTTTCCTCAGTCGTTCATCTCATTCTCGAACGCCTGAGCTCATAGCAGTACAGGCTCCAATAGGTTATGGGCCCCGATCCGAACTATTGACCCCCATAGTTGCTAAGCTCAATAGTCTGTAACCAGGAGACTCATCCAGTGCATATACGCACTTCTTTCAAGGCCTTACATTCATATTCCCGTCTAATCGCCACCCTACACCGCACAATGTCACTCACTACGTCTGTCATTGAAGAGTGCTTCAAGCCTCCGAAAATCTCGGCAAGGCTTGTTGGTGGCTCTGACTATCTCTCCTGGGCTAGGGAAACCCGTGCGCTCTTTGTCTCGAACGATGTCTGGAAATGCTTTGACCCATCCAACGCCTGTTTGACTCCACCTAGCGACCCCGCTGCACTCTCTCTCTGGAAACATAAGAACGAAATCCTTGTCAACAATCTCTCACTCCTAATGGAACGCCCACTTGCTCACCCTGTAGACAAATCGACCACTGCGAAAGATGCATGGCTTGCAGTAAAGACAGCGCTATCAACGCAAGGGCCTATGTTCCAAATCTCACTGACGCAAAAAGCCCTCGCCACGCGCTTTAACCCTGCTGTAGACATTGACAAAACTATCCTTGAGCTCACCCACACCCTCGACACAATGTTCGGTGCTGGAAAGATTGATGGGGATCAGTGGAAGACTATGATATTCCTAAATGCACTATCTCATGATGCATACAGCGCCATCCGTGAATCCATTGAAGGTCTCCTCACATCCACGAAAGACGGCATTGACTTCAATGGTGTTGTACCCGCCTCCGATTTGAATCTGCTAAAATCCGATCCGCCACTGAAGCTGCTGCAGTTGAAGAAATTCATGCCGCGATTGCTGCCAAGAAACTCTCCAACAAGGTGACTTGCTCCAACTGCAACAAACTCGGTCACTCCAAAGAAAATGTTGGAAACCGGGTGGTGGTGATGAAGGCGGTGGCCCCCGTGTCCGTGCTCAAAAACTGAAAGAACGTGAGGATGAGAAGAAGAGAGAGAAATCTGAGTCCATCAATGTCGCTGTTCACATCGGGGAGGGGTCTGACCTTGACCCAACTCAAATTACCACAGCAGACCTTTACTCATTCCACGACTCTTCCAATCACTTCCACGATGGTTACTGGTCTGCCGTCATGATGGCTGACACCGATGAGTCTAGCATGGTGGACTGGTCTAAACACTCGACCAATGTCCAGCTTGACCCACTTGATGAGATCAGACCACTCACACTTGAAGAACACGCTCTTATGACCATTACCATCACCGCTCCTTTCTTCTTTGACTCCGGTGCCTCATGTCACTGCTCCCCCCACAACTCCGACTTCATCCAACTTGTCGGCATTCTTCCCAGACGCATTAGGGGTGTGGCTGGCACATACATCGAAGCACTAGGGATAGGCACGATCAAACTCAGCTGCGGAAAGGACGAACGGCTCACCCTTATGCATGCACTTTACGTCCCTCGGGCTGCACTTCGACTGGTATCCATTGGAAAGCTTGCAGACCTTGAACTCAACACCCTATTCACCAGACTTGGATGCAAGGTAATGAACCAAGATGGCGAGATCCTTGCCACTGGCAGTCGCCATGAAAACGGCCTTTATTCCCTTGATGGAAAATCTTCAACTCCCACCTATGAGACGGCGAACTTTGCCCAAGCCCCCGCCGATCTCGCCACCTGGCACCGACGCCTTGGCCATGTCAACTACTCTTCTATACTACACATGGCCAAAAAGGGTATGGCTATAGGTATGCCGACCGATCTCTCTACTATCCCAGCGTCCTGTGAACATTGCACCCTTGGCAAGCAGTCCAAACAACCTGTTCCGAAGGTTCGGGAGGGGGAGAGGTCGAAAGAGCTACTTAACAAGGTCTACTCTGATATCACTGGGCCTGAGGATGTACCCGCCGGTGGAAAAACTTACATACTCAATTTTGTCGATGACTGTTCTCGCCTCACATGGCTATACCTTCTTGCGAAAAAGAACAACGCTGCACCAAAGAATGGCTGTGCCTGTTGAACGAGAAACTGGCAAAAAGGTTCTCACAATCAACACTGACAATGGCGGCGAATACAGCTCCTCTGAGTATGAGTCGTACCTACGTGAACAAGGAATCAAACACCTTGTTACATCTCCATACACCTCAGAAGAGAATGGCACATCTGAGCGAAGTCATCGTACCATAATGTCCCGATCACGCGCCATACGATCCGATGCCAAACTACCCCCTAGCCTTTGGGCTGAATGTGCGCTTACATCCGTCTATATCAAGAACAGAACACCCACTAGAGCCCTTGACGGCGAGACACCATATGAAGCCTGGTATGGCATCAAACCAAATCTCTCACACTTGCGTGAACTTGGCTGCCGGGCTTTCGTCCTAATCCGAAACCGGCACAATCCAAAACTTTACGACCGCTCCATTGAATGTGTTCTGGTCGGATACTCACACAACTCAAAATCCTATCGATGCTATGACAGAAACACCGGGAAAATCCTGATATCCAGGAATGTCCGTTTCATCGAACGAAAGGATGATACAGACAGACCTTACCACCCAGGTCAAGTCCTCAACACAAAAGAGAATGCGGACTCTGGGAGTGATTCGGAAATTGAGGGTAGGATTAGAAGGGAGAGGATTGCGGATGAGGGTGAGGTGGCGGATGAGGACAGAGTAATGGAGGGGGACAGAGTAATAGATGGGAATAAGGAGGCTGAGGAAAGATTGGAACCAGATACCCCCGACATCCCTATGCAAGGACCGAGACGATCATCCCGACAACCTCAACCACCTAACACTGCTCGCACATCACGTATAGATCAGGCCATTATGGACTCAAAGATCAGTGCTGAACGAATCAAGGCTGACAGGGCCACGAAGAGGAATACGGCACTTGAAATCCAGCTCCTTGAAGACCTTGTCCTTGCTGGCATTGTTCATGAGGAAGACGACCCTACATCAATCTCTGACGCTCTGAGTCGATCCGACGGCCCCTTGTGGAAGTTGGGCCTCGAATCCGAACTCAAATCGCTGCATGACCACAAAGTTTGGAAGCTTGTACCACAAGATTCCGTACCGGCTGGAAGAAAAGTCATCAAATCCAAGACCGTCTGCCACATTAGTAAACGTGACGAGACTGGAAAAATTGCTAGACGCAAAGTTCGTATTGTAGCAAAGGGCTTCACTCAAGTCGCTGGTATCGATTACCATGACACGTTCTCCCCCGTAGCCCGAATGGAGTCTTTTCGCCTCATCCTTGCAATTGCCGCCATTCTAGACTGGGACCTGCGTCAACTTGATGTCAAGACTCCCTTTCTACATGCTAACCTTGATGAGGAAATCTATATGGAGCAACCGGAGGGTGGTGTAAAAGTCGGATTTGAAACTCATGTCTGCCGCATGCTGAAGGGTCTCTATGGTCTAAAACAAGCAAATCGTCAATGGCACAAGATGCTGGACAGCACTATGCTAAGCTTTGGATTCACGAGGATACCTGCCGATCACTGCATCTACACGCGTACCTCAGTTCGTGGCAAATCGATCATCGCCATCCACACGGATGACATGGGTGCTGCTGCTAGCTCTATAGCGGAAATGAGAAGAATCATTGACGACCTCAAAAGCGCCTTCGACATCATGGACCTCGGTGACATACGCTGGATGCTGGGGATTGAAGTCACCCGTGATCGAGCTGCGAGAACGATCTCACTCAGTCAGACTGCCTTCATTGAGAGGATCGTGAAAAAGTTCAACCTGGAGAACGCCAATCCCAGACACATCCCACTCGACCCTGACATCAAACTCTCCACTGCACAATGCCCCACCTCTGAGCAAGATATCTTAAAAATGTCGAGGATCCCATACCGTGCCGCTATAGGCTCCGTCATGTACACCTCCATCTCAACCAGACCTGACATAGCCTTTGCTGTTGCCCGTCTCAGCAAATTCAACAACAACCCGGGCGAAACTCATTGGTCAGCGATCCAACGCGTTCTCACCTACCTCTACACGACCCCGCACTCACCGCCTCATACTCGGAGGTACATCCCCGTCGATCACACTTCACGGTGCTGCCGATTCTGACTACGCATCGGACATTGACACCAGAAAATCTGTCCCGGGTTTCGCATTCTTCATCGGTCATGGCGCTATCTCATGGAGCTCAAAGAAACAAGCTACTGTCACAACCTCTAGTTGTGAAGCCGAATACGTCGCTGCGTGTCATGCTGCGAAAGAGGCTACCACCTGGCTACGGAGTCTACTCGAACTACTCGGGTACCCTCAGAGCGACCCAACGCGTATCACAAGCGACAACGAAGGAGCAATCACCATTATAAAAGACCCTTCCTTCCACGCTCGCACGAAACACATCGATATCCAACACCACTTCGTGCGTGAACGTGTTGAACTAAAGGAACTCCTATTTCACCATGTATCGACTCATGACATGACTGCCGACATCCTCACCAAAGCTCTTCCTCGCCCTGCACATGAAAAGCTTACCCGCGCACTGGGTATCCTTCCGCCTTCCCGCTCCTGACGGCGCTACACTTCGCATATCGAGGGGGGGTGTTGGATTTCACCATATGCTACGTAGTAGGAGGCACATATGGACCCACATCACGTAGTATAGACCACATATCTCCGACGCGTCTCTCTTTCCTCAGTCGTTCATCTCATTCTCGAACGCCTGAGGTAAGAACAGCCATACGCTCAACCATTCTTCATGTATCCTAACTCCTTATTCTCTGTACTAGCTCATAGCAGTACAGGTAATAAATCAGTCGTTCATCTCATTCTCGAACGCCTGAGCTCATAGCAGTACAATCCAATACAGGTAACCCTATATCTCTTTGACATGAGTTTATTCCTATCTATTTCAGCTCTGCTGGACCATCTTCACGCCCCCAACAGGGACCAAGCCCTTCCCCGCCTCGCTAACGATGGCGACTCAGATCTCATGACGCTTGTCCTTCCAGGCCACCTGCTCACATGAAGCTCCTTGCAGCTAATGGAAATAGCGAGGCAACGGAGACACTAGCCATGACTCCCTTGAAGAGAAAACACGCTGACGACGACATACCGCAGTGTGCAAGCCAAGGATGCATTCCATCACTGTGATATGGTTATCAGCCTCTTTGGTACGGGTATCCGATGTATAACAACTATTCATAGCAGTGCATTGAGAATACAAGGGCTCTATTTATTGTATCAAGCATCGAGCACCGGTGTAAAAAAGAGCCCCGCGCGGCCATGACCGCTAATCGATATCAGTGCCTCGCGACATCGTGCTACGCACTGGTAGGGAGCGTGGCGGCATTGTTGTCAAATGAAAAGGCAATTCTCTTCAGTCCCTTTGGCATCGGTGCAAGGTCCCTTTTCTTCCTATAGCGGCGCCGTCAGCTCCATCCATCGAATCTAATAGCGGTACCGCCAAGTTCCAGGCAGTTCTACAAAACATGTGGTGGACGAAGTGAGCATCGAAACGAAGGTTCTATGACATTTTGCCTACCAGGGATTAGTGCGCGCGCAGCGTGAACTAGGGGCGTGTGGACTCGACGAGATAGGGTGGTCTGGAGTCCCCCGACTTTGAATCCTACAGTGAGCCGCGCATTAGGAGTCTAAATTTCTTGCCCGAAATAATCAGCGTTCGACTCTGCATAACGTTCAGCTCTGCCCTGTCACCTGGCCACGTAATTGCGGTGGCCTGGACAACCGTAATTGCTTGCTATCACATTCATACCGGTAGGCACTCACATTTTGCATTGCATGATGCAGTGAGTTTTGGAATTAAATAGTGACGGAAACGAGAATATTACTCACAAGAGTTAACTTGCGAGCGCAAGCTCTGCATTGGTGGTGTTGAAGGTGGGTTTGTGATCACGTGCAAATGCGATGCGACTGCAGTGACTCAGGTAGCCTTGAGCTCGGCTGATACCGATGCCAACGAACGCAAAGACCGGCGTGTACGTTGCGCACAGCGACGGCGGGGGTGCTCAGCAGTAGCAGTAGCCCGCACTACCACCCAGGAAGGCACATGTTACTAATGCCATTACGTTATGTTACGTATTTAAGGCACCTCGTCGGTAGGGGTTAGCGGGCCTGTCCGCGGAGAGCTTCCAGCGGCTGGGTTGCTCTCGAAGTTAAAGCGCACTCGGGACAGCGAGAACCTTCTCGAATGTAAGGATACAAGTTCAAAATCAAAACAATGTTGCAGGCGATGCACACGAATTATTTAAAAGTGCGATGCTGCCGGGGACATTTGATAATGACATGGCCTTCAGCTGAGTAGGGTTTCCATTGACACGGAAGTAGCAATGGCATCCTTTTCGATATTTTTCCTTCACGAAGAATGCAAACTCCCGTACAAAGAAAAATGAAAGTCTTGGAGAGGGAGGCAAGGGAGGTACTGTTGCGGGTACACTACTGAGCCTGACTCACCAATTTCATTGTACATAGCTGCCTGTTTAGGTAAGTTAAACGCGGAAAATATTAGAAACAGCACCTATCTATCAGCCCCTTGATTTGCGTTCCGACCAGCTCTAGGAAAACTTCGAAAAGGGCTAAGCATAGCAACCCACCCAGAATAACAACAAAAGGTACTTATATAGCATGCCATTGAAGACAAGGGTCCCAAAATTGAAGCTTATTAGTGATCGTGAAAACCGCCACTGCTGGGAGCGGGTCGCTGTCCCCAGCTCCGCAGGTTGTTCGTAGAAAATTGCAGAAATTATACCGCCTCGAACCACCAGGTTCACTAATGCACCCAAGATAAAATCAAGTATAACTGATTCCATGACAAACAATCAGGATGGGCCATGCTGCGTGTGAAGGGGCGGTGCACATCAGTCGAGGGGCTTGGTTGACGTTTCAAAAGGCAGAAGTTACGTCATGTCCTTCCTGGAAAAAATGTACGAAACTCTCAGAGTATTATCATGAGTAAAATGCGTTGTTCACCCAATACCCTCGTAGTAAAGTCGTCCCTCAGAACCTCACTCAAATCTGCGAATGGTCAGGACGGTGACCCCACCGAGTTACAAGGTGACTCGAGGATAGCAGACCTTCTGGAAGAGGTGGGTCATATGAGTGGAAGGTACGTTGATGACATTTATCTGTGGGACTCACCCGTATGTTGGCCAGCCGCTAGGTATACAGGGAACGCATGCATTATCCGACATAGTTGTTGGCAAATGGTTTTTCATTCACCAAATTGTGGTTCACGCTGTGTCTTTCAGCGCGTTCTAACACCGTTGTAGATGATTTCAATAAGGAGTTCGAAGCCAAGAGTTGCAGTGCATTTTCGGTATAGGGCTTTTTAATACCGTGACACCGTGCTTCCCAGGCATCTAAAAACCATTCATCGCTCCATTGGGGTCTATCATTTGCAAAATCAAACGGACTCATGCTGCGCTGAACGTATCTACGAACAAAGGGGGCTTTCGCGAAATTCACGGATCACATCTAGATTGTGTTTAGTATCTTTTCTTGACATTGGCTCCTGCATGGTGAAGCTAAATAAGCAAACACACGCGGCCCCTAATGTATACTTGCCGCCCCGCCCCCACCAAATGACACTCCGAAAGTCATAGTATAAAAACTGCCGCGACTATGGTCAATCGATCCCGCTGTGAAATGATAGCGTGATGCTACGCGCTCCAAAGCCGAAGTGACTTGTTCAATGACGGACTCAAAATTGTCGGGGGGGGAAATTTTGAACGCGTATACAATACCACCTTTATCCACAAGGATATCGTGTTTTCTATGATACCCTAGTATCAGCGTTAAGCAGTATATGGAGCTAGTTGATAGTACCCGGGGCGATGTGGGATGTAGAGTTGATTGGGCTTTGATGCGCAGGCGATATCTGGGGGATCAAGGTGCGGTGCACGACCTAAAAATGCTGGCTTGCTATGGGGCAATGTATCTGTACTTTCCAAAGCTATATAAGCCTGCGCCTTGGAAACTTGACGATCGTGTAGGAGACGCCCCATAGGGACAGCGGCCCTCTGCTTGGCACGGCGCTTGGAACGCTTCAGCGCATTTCGAGACTGGCGAGTCCCCGACATACCCTTAGTACCAGGTGCGTGAAGCGCAGGCTCATGTGGAGCCTTAGTAACACCATGCAGACCTCCAAGTTGTTGTTCCACACGCTCGTCTGTGGGGATGTAGGATGGACGCAAAAGGAGGGGCTTCCGCGGTTGAAGCTATAATAGGCAGAGAAAGGTAATAATAATTGGATCACGTATTAGTGAGGTTCAACCAACGCGCCTGGGTGCTACAAGCCGTGGTGTTGGGCAGGGCTATCACTGGGGTTGAGGGGTTTTCTATATCAACGTCTTGCATGAAGAAATTCGGTGTGAACCATTGCTGAGCCATAACCTATAAACATACTGCGATTCCATGAAAAGCTCATGAGCCAGCTGTTGTGTGGCTCACCATTGCCAGTGGAAATTATGAGTTTAGGTAGTATTTTTGTTTTAGCGCACCTGGCGCCGGGCGGAAATTGAATACTGCGATACTTAGAGTTCCCACGACCGGGCGGACCCCAATCCCCTACCCACAATCGCACCGTCACGGATTATTAATGAAGGCCCAGTGAAAACCTACACTGCTCGGGTCCGTCACTGGGGTCTGTCCGGCTCTGTCTGGATCTGTTCCCCGCTGTTTTTACGCGCACCACAGCTCCAGACAGAGAATATAGACAATTACGGATGATTTTCTGGCTCAAGCTGTCTAATATACGTAGTAGGCAGGTTGTTTGAAACTGCGTCAATATGATTTATTCACATACAATTTATTTCCTGCTATCTGGGTGAAAATGCTCGAAACTGCTCAGAAAAAAGATCAGTTGCACTGACCTAATCTGGGCCGCTCTGCTCCACACCATTCATCAGGCCCCCTGCTGCTGTACTCGTCCCAATGACCGCGTGTCCTGCTCAATCGCCCCGCTCAACACGAAATACGTATGAGATAATCCTGAAATGTGCAATGAGGGCGAAACTGGGTTCACAGTGGCTGCAAACTCACCTGCATTGGAATGGTCGAAGCTGAGCGAGAACGTTATGCGAGCATTTCCGTGCCGGCAACTTCAGGAGGCATGTGTTGACCTTGTTGTTAATGCTATAGAGCTAGAATGAGACGTCAGTAGATTTAAGATGTATCAGGTAGTGTGTGAGGAACATACCTTCGTTTTTTCCTCAACAAGAGCGGCAAAGGTCTACAGGACGATTGCTCTGAAAGCCTTGGGGTAATTACGCATGTAATCTATAGCAAGTACCTCATAATGACGCCCGGGCGCAGGAGTTAGAATAAAGTTTGGACGCGGGGAAAGGGATGGGCGTACTTCGTGGAATTGGATTTATTATCTGTGATATGACATAGCTTGTCTGTGGCTTTCGCAGTGTTGGGTTGGACGTGGGGTGAGCAAGGCCTGTGCCGCCTGCCCAACCTTGCACTGTTGAGAAATGCACTCTCTTTGCTCCTCGAAAGCTTCACTGGTTGTGTTAGTCCACCACTCTTGCAGCTTTCTTTGAAGACAAGGTTCAGCGGGTGGCAGAATGTGGTGTTGTTGCATACAAACCTCTTGATCGTAGAACCCTCCTGCCGGATCAAAAGCATCCTGGTACCCCGTTGTCAATTCGTGCGCGGCTACCTGGCCAAATGCTCCATAGGTTAGATAAGAGGGCCTTTAAAGGTTAAGCATAAATTTGACATCCGGAGACATTGAGGGTGCAGGTAGGAACAAATGTCTTGATGTGGACGCCACAGCGCGCAGGCTGAACAAATTGACGGCGCTTGAGTGGGATCATGGAGCGCTAATCTCTCGAGTTGAGAAAAGGTTGAATCAGAGGAAAAGATACTTACAATAGGCTGGGCAAGCTGGGGAGACTGGCAGTGAAATGAGAAACGGCGCAATGAGAAACGGCGCTTTTAGACTAGACATGCACGCACTTTTGGTTGCGAGTGAAAGCTATCTCCTGGGAGCTGGAGTAGGTAGGATACCATGGCGGGAAAAGGGGGTATGTGTGGGTGGTGGGACGCGCGCGTGTGTTGTCACACGTGTCCATGTGATCACACAGGTTTGTGGTTAAGTTCAAACGATTCATTGCACCGCCCTGCTTCACCGACATACGAAAATATCTGCAATGTCACAAAAACCTGCAGCCGGGTTCCAATGGGCCAAACGAATCCTGCAAAAAGAAACAGAATAAACGCGTATGTAGAAACAGCGGACTTGAAAGCGAAGGGGATCTTTTGCATGTACATAGCTGCTTGAATAAAGTTGATTGCTGTGGTAATAATAGCACCAAAACAACTAAGACAAGCACGTCGTGCCGCAGGCCAGTGTGCACATAAGTTACAAGTCGAGCATTGTGCACGTACGTACGGACGCGTACACACATGCTTAGTTAGTGTATAATATGTTCGCAATAATATACGTTGTACTTTTGTATCTAACGTTATGAGTATGTGCACGGCGATACGTTGATCACACAGTTTTAAACAGAGGAAGCGATTAGATCTCGATTAGATCGTTTAGACCTCGTGTCCACCAGATCTGAACAGTGATCTACATTTTAACTCAGACCCGAACAAATCCTGGGCCACAGTGGGGGTTTTCGCTGAGACCTAACTAATGGACGCAATTCGATTCGTTCAAGGACCGGGTATAGAAATTCCGTCTCTGTTTGAGAGCGCACCCTTGACCATTCTGCGGTGACAGGCACCGGCGAACGTACTTGGGAAGAACCGGGGGACAACGCTCTAACAAAGCAAAGGAAAAAATCCAAAGCTGGAGACCCCGAAAATGAGGGCCGGGTGGCAGAACATCGGGCATCGCAGGGGGGGAAACACATTGAGGGATTATTCACCTTTTGAGGGGGTGAGGGGCGTATCTGCAATTCCTCGGTCGCGCCAACAGCGGTGACTCTGCGCCTCGCATTTGTTAGGTCAAGAGGGTTTTTCTGTCAGCGCCGGCGCTGTCTTGTTGCTCTATTACGCCGCCAGCGACTCCCTCGCCTCACATCTGAGACTGAGAGGGTGCACCTGCCTTCCCTTAGCATCCACTTGCTTCCCCATCACGCCGTCTCTCCACCGCAACACCGCGACGTTACGTGTGATGCGAATGCAATCCCCAATATTTAGTTCCTCAGTCCAAGCACCCCAGCTTCTATATCATCCCACCCAACCGCCCGGGTCATATTATATGTGAGTGGCGTCACGGCGTGCCGTTCCAACTAGACCACAATCCACAAAGCTTAGTGCCTCTGCGAGGGGTAAAAAAATTAAACGGCTTGAACTGTCGCAGTCACGGCAACCGTGTCCAAGAAAAAACACACAAACACACGCGCAAAACAACATGATTGGCTATCAGGCTTTAGGTACTAAATAGTAGGAGCCAAAAAAGAAAAAACCAACCTAAAGGCTACAACGGTGAATCGGTCGAGGCATTGTTCGAGGACCTTGATACTGTAATGCCCAGTGAACGCACATGTCTGGCATACTGGCAGAATCACCCCATGTCCCACCATAGCTTGGAGCCCGAGCAGAAGCCCCGGACGATTGACAGCGTCCTCCAGGGCTCGCAGTTTTTTCACAGTGGTCAAGAAATCAGCCCAATCAGGTGGCGCTGATGGGGAAAGGGTATAAAAATCCAAGTGGGAGACCTGCCTCCCGTTTAAGTGCAAAAAAGTGGTGGAAGATCCTCCTCCGCATAGGGAATTTACTCAGTGAAACGTATGTCCTCAAGGGTGTCGTGGGGACTGACCGGTCTCGGACTTGGCAAAGAGTGCTTTTAAATAGTTCGAATCTGTACAGTGATACGGCTACGTGGGGTGTTGCCTTTGTTTGAATCTAGTACAATGAGCCGGCCACATGGGGCCCAATACCTCACGCAGTTATGCAAAAGCACGCGCTGCGGGATTACATAGGTATTAAGGTTCTATACCGGGCTTAACTTTTTGAATGTTCAACGGGCGCCTAAACGGTACAGACCCATCCAGGGCGGTATGTATGATATACACTAATCCAGGAGGATATGTAGTGCGGACACAATATATACGGTATGAGACGATATATATCACAGGCCCTGGATTTATATTTATTCGCTTGTCAATACTAATACTATAATTAGGAACTAGAATAATACTTACTGCTTTTAACCCCAAGTTCGTGTCAGTGCGAAACGACTTCAAGTTGGACTTAGACTACTACTAAGTATGCGCCGTGCCAGCGAGCCCTCAAGCCACCCAATACCACCACCCTAGCAACCAGCCTCAGGGCGATGGTCCCGCCTCGGGATGAAAGACGTTTTTCAGAGTTGTCACCGTGCACTGGCAGCTCCAGCGCTGGCGAACCAAACTCGCCGTCTCCTCACTGGCAGCTCCGAGTCAACCATCGGACTGCAAGCACCATGAAAAGTGGCGCCGGTGGGTACAACCTGAACTTAACAATCATTTTCATTCCAAGTTCTTTCAACTCGTTTATTTTTCCACGCTTAGAACGTCACGCACTCGGCCTAGGACTCCAAGTCCAAGTCTGACTCTGACATGATCGGTATTAGTGCTACAGCTGCTGCAAACTCGCGCAGTCATGGTGCGAACTCAAACCGGAATGCAAGTTCGACAATTTACTGAAGCTACTGCCATCCTAGCGTTCACGCGTCAATTCCTCTCGAAGCAATCGGTAATGAAGTTTCGTTTGATGAGAGTCTCAGTGAGGAGGAGTTTGAGCAGTTGATGGCTGCCAGCCGGAGTGGAAGTCAAGCTCAACTGCAAGTTGGAATATGGTGGTGGCAGCGGCACATTGACAGGCTTCACCGGGTTACATTTGAACTAGTTAGTACTAGTTACAACTAATAGTACTAGTACTTGTAGAAATTATCATGATGCTTTACAAGTAGTAGCACTGCGAGTGTATATGCGATATGCGCGATATATGCGATATGTGCGATATATGTGATATGTGCCATATGATTGGTGCCTCCGACACGAGACCAGGGCTTGCATAAATACGATATAAGCAGCACACACGGTATATACAGTGCACACTTCTCATATTCTAACTCGACATCTGACGATATGAGACGGGGGGATCATGTAGCCGAGGTATGACCGGTATATACCGTATAAACACTATATACCGACTTGCCCATTTTCCTGATGCTGCTCACTCCCTGTCCCTTCCTAACCACCCTCCGTTTGGAGGAGTGTTTGGTTGGAAATTTCTTTCCTTCAACATTCCGGCCATCTAATTCCCTGGCGACCACTCATCTCTTCCAAACCGAGTATTCTGTCTCAAACTTTTCCCATTTTGTGCGTTCCCATAGTCAACCAGGTTTAATTAAACCAAGAGCAACAGCTTCCGCTCGCAGGGGGTTGAAGGAAGTTTTGATTGAAGGTGGTGAACAACTGGTGAAGGAACAGCGCCTGCAACTAGACGAAGAAGAAGCAGGGGCATATCCCCATGTTGTGGTGATTACTAAACGGCGCCTTCAGTGTGGTAATCCTAGTTGCCCAATGCGAGTCTACTACTAGTAGCAATTCTGTATGGTGGTAAATTGTCCCATAAGTGCCGGCATCAAAACATTAAATATTACATAAAGCAACTGAAATTGAGGGCCTGATGGCATTGCGTTTGGTGGCTCAGCAATGGTTCACACCTATTCATCTCGAGGCGATCGGCCTGCCAGCGCAGACACTCTCCCAATCGCAGAACCGTGCATACCTCGCCATCCTCATCAAAGTCAATTCTCTCGAATCAGAGGTCCAAGGAACGCAGTTAGGTCTTATGTCATTAATTCATCTACAATCTGACAATGAAAATACATACCAATATCAGGTGTCAGAGGATCCCTGATAATCCCTATGTAGGGATGATCTGAAAATTTCAAAATTCGACCAAATTTGCCCGGACAAAATTCATGTTTTTCGGCTCTGCTGGGCGCTAAACAATAAAAGTAATTTTTTTTTGGCGTGAATGGGTAGCTCTCATGGGTACGCATCTTCCCTCCAAATATGGAGGGGGGTCACTAATACCTCCTCGAGATAGCTCCTTCGGGGCCGTTATGTAGCTTGTTCTCTTTCTACAGTGAGGAATTTTTGATCGGCCGTTGTGGAACGTCACATGTTTTCAAGGCCTTTCTTGTGAATTGCTAGGTACTTCGTTACAGTTCACATAACACCCCCGTCGTGCGTGAATGCAAATGCATGCGCTATTAGGCAAAGGACCTGCGTACTTCTATACAGGGCTCATGGGTTCCAGGACCCACGTAAATATAGAAAACGTTACCCAACCCAGCCTCGACTCTAACCCATTGAAATTCCATCCCTGTAACAACCCAAGAGGTGTAGTAGAACCATTAGGTCTGCGTGATATGCTGTCTGCCACTAGTGCTGTTTTGCAGTCTAGTGAGGTAGCAAACCAAAGTAAATAAAGGCATGAAGAAAAAGGGGGGAGGGCCTGACGCAGTGCTTGGCCCTCTTAGCCCGCTCAACCCCCTGCCGATTTTCTCGTGAACTGTGGGAATGGGGCGTCTGTTTCGGAACCCAGTTTATGGCAGGGGAACCCGTGTCATTCTGTCGTGTTGGAGGCCAAGGCAGGCGGGGAAAGGGAAGGATGTAGTGGTGATTGATGGAATTGAGCGTGCTATTCTTCACCCACTCAGGGCGCTCTATGTATCCCTGAATTCGAAGTGAACAAGGCGGGCAGTGAAATTGTACGCGGCGAAGATTGGTCTCGTTCTGCACGCGCGTGGGCCTCGTGTTGCTAGGGCGTCCAAGCTGTGCACATCCAGGACAAGGGGGGGGGGGTAGGCCCCATGGAAGAGAACTGGGGGGGCCATAAACAAATTCCTGGGCGGTGATGTTCCCTTCCTCGTCCCGGGTGACGACGACGACCCCGCTGTGGTGCAAAGCCTGCCCACCACCACCAAATGTTTTCTCAACGGCAAGAAGGGGGGGGGTATCGAAAAGGTAAATCAGGCGGATTGCGGCAACGAGAGGAAGCATCACGTTGCCTGGGATAATGCCGGGAGCGGTGAATCCAATGGCGAATTGGAAGGCAGTCCTGTAGCCAGATCAGATGGCGTAGTGGAGTTGGCGAGAAAAAACACTTACATCTGCATGTAATTGCAGAGATTGGAGAATGCATTTGTGAACGTCATGGCACTACCACAGGTCATCAGAACAATGCCCTTTCGCCCTGATACATTTGCAATCGTTGCGTTGTCGACATATATATTAATGAGCTGGAAAGAAGGAAGAGGGCCATTCGCATTTTTCCCGATTAAGGTTTGGTCAGTCTCTTTGTTATTCCATTTGTGGAGCCGAACTCACCGTCCCAACAGAAGTGGAGATGCTGCCCTCCTTATTTGTGACAGCAACCAGGTTTCCTGTATTGCTATCGGAATGCGTGTCAAAACATACCAAAAGATCGGCGTTATGATTCGCCACGGCGTATGTTTTGCAAAGGCTTAGCTTTGTATGAGAGGGACCGGCCCTTTGTCATGGATTGATGGAGAACATGTATCTGTGTTTTTTGTTTGTTTGTTTTCTCTTCTCGGTGAGCCATTGATAGTGAAGAAAACGACCCACCTTGTCCTCCCACTGTCGTTTATACTCTGCCGTCATCATTTCTTCGAGGATTTTCAGGAATGGGAGGTGCACGGGCTTTGCCGTGAAGCAAGCATGCGAGTATAAGTGGCCTGACAGCCCGGTGCCAAATAAATCTCGTCTTATTATTGGCGCGTAAGGTGAACTGGTGAGAAAAAAGAAGCTGGTAACACAAGATATATCACCTGGAGGATAGGAAGGACCCACATCGAAACTCTTGCCGACTTGTTGCGAACACCGAGGGCACAGGAAATCCGTGCCCTCTGGACACATTTTCTTCATCTCGCGCTGCAGCAGGCAGCCAGACTCCCCATCAGAGACAGCAATGCAGATAACGATGGGGCACCGGGCGCAGCGCGCCAGCCTCCCATGGTCGCCACAGCAGGAACACACCTATGCCAATAGAATATTAATGCCATGATCCGTTGCAGGCCCCATTTTTAGATGAAAAACGCACATCGCCTTCGGTGCGCTCCCCCTGCTTGAACTTGGCTCGGCGCATTGCCGCGCGGTCCTCATACTCGGTCTCACTGATTTTGGTAATTTTCCGTTTCTTTATCATGGTAGTGTCAACCGGTTCGATTCCATCACGTTCGGGGGTGCCTGTCAACCACGCCCACAAAATGGTCAAGAGTTAGGCGTACGTTCTCACACAGAGACAGAGGAGTTTTTTTTACTAGGTCCTTGAAC
>MU134583.1:0-26979 GCA_015039355.1 Ramaria rubella
GTTATACAGCAGGTCTCTCTCGTCATTCATCCCCCCGGCGCCTCCTGTCTCGTCTTCAAGGCCGGAGTGTACGCTCAATACTTGTTATTCATTTCTGTTCTGCCTTACAAAGACATTACGATCTTGTGTTTACGCTTCCCTCCGCCTTCCTCGCACTTACCATCTCTTTCGCGCCTTGATTCTCATCCACGAGAACTTGGCGCTCGACACCTTCAAGGTTTTCTCGACATAATGCGTTGTTTGATTGCTAAGCCACTCCTTGTCGTAAAATATCTTGGGCAATCCAGTGGGGGGTTTTCGATTGGTCTGTGGATTCCTAGGACTGCGTATTCGCTGCACTGGTTTGGCACCTTGAGGAGCAAATATGTCCCGATCAAGATGTCGTTGATCATCCAGGTTTTCAGTTCCTCTTCGATGTTGCGTCTCCATGGAAGATTTTTGGGGCGCAACACTGAATGAATACTGTCATTGGTTTCATTGTCACTCTCCTCTGAACTCATGCCATCCTCGCCCAAAGTCTTCAGCATATCCAATAACCACTGCCAAATAATCGCTTCCGTAGCCCCAGCATCCTTCTTGAGTGCCACCATACTTTCTGCGGTTTTTATCCATCTCTCAAATTTCTATCCATTGGTAAGCTATAGTTTCTGCATTAAATTAAATCGTACTCACTGTCTCTCGCCATTTGTATGTTCGCATTGCCTTTAGATAATTTTCCCTTTTGTCAATCAGATGTGTAGCGATATCCTCACTAGTTTCTTCCTCCCCTGTGTCCATTCTCTTGGGTCATCCATCCCTCCAAGCTGTTTTTGCCCAGATGTATCTTTCCTCCAACAATGTGGAATAGTATGCTGCTGATCTGTCTGGAAGGTCCCAATGTGCTTTCTCTTTCTCTGCCATGAGTTTTTGAAGCAAGATATTGAGCACGACGGAGTTCCATGGGGTTTCTGGTCCATGCCACATATTGAAGTGTAGGTCATCAGGATTTGGTTGGATTTTGCCAGCTTTATAAGCAAGAACCTGTTCTGCGGGAGCAGACTCATGGGCTATGAAATCACTGTTCTGCTCGATTTGGAAAATATCTTTGAATAGGTTGCAAACATGCATCTGCAGGTTGTATGTCAGTTGTTATTGGTCTCATTTGGATGCATTACCTGACCAAGTGCATCGTTCGTTGTTCAGGAAGTTTGGATTTAATCTCTTTCTCCAACTCCTCATCGCGGTTGGACATCGTGTTTCACTTTCATTGTCCACCGACCTTGGATGGAACTTTGGATGGCAGAGCTGTTGGGAAAGTTTCCCTTAGTGCAATCTTGTATAACGTGATTGTATGTCGATCCGACTCGCTCAGAGGCGGACCCTCCATATTGTTAGGTATCGAACTCCCAGCTGTTGAATGCTGTTGTAAGTCAGGATCTGCTGGATCATCCTTCATAAGAATTAGAATTGATTGATTTTTCAGCTGGCATGAAATAATCTCACTGAGAAACCCACTAATGTGGTTCTATCAGAAATACCGCAATGTTTTTTCTTTAATTTCTTTAAAAAGCCCTGTGTTGGCTGCTTTCCCTGTGTCACAAAAGTGGTTGTTTGTGCCATTGAGGTTGAGGCCATCGGTCCTTCAACCATCTGCTCCCTGTCTGTGAAGGGGGGTTTGGTTGTTTGTCTCGATGGCATTGCTGCTGTCTCCGCTGAGGGTTGAATTGGTTGTATAGACGGTGTCATAGATGGGGCAGGGGACATGACAGGTGTGATCTCCCTCTGTTTACTTTGAGCAACCTAACATGATACTAATTACATTGTGGTACCTGTTTTCCCAGTACTTTTGCATATCCTTGCTCAAGACGTGCAATCTCCATCTCTTTCTTGCTCTATTGCAAGGACCTAGATTATTTCAAGGGAAGATACCAGTTTCATGGTGAGACTTGCCTTCAACTTATTTATCTCATTCTCAAACTGTTCCTGCAGTACCATCCTATTCCTTTCCTCCATCTTCCTCAGCTCATCTAGCAGAGAATTGCGTACTCACTCTTCTAGCTCTTTCTCCCTGATCGCCTGGATCCTAATGGTTTCTTGTTGGTTTCTTAGTAGCTGTTTGAGCTGAAATATGCTGTTTTGATGTGCTTGAATTCAATGAATCTTGAGTTGTTATATGAGATTTGTGATTTGCTACAAACCTCCTCCGCCTCCCGATTTCATGCATGCAGTTGCTTTATTCTTTGCAAGTTCTTGCGATTTACCTGCTCTTGAGCCTCTCGTTCCTGTTTCCATTGCAGGTGCATAGTCATCAATTGATCCACCTCAATAATGCGACACTTTGTTTGTGGAATATCATCGTTGGGGGAGTAGTCATTTTCTGAGTCAGGGCTCATATTATGTGACCACTGAGGGGCGGCTCTCAGTAGAATTAACCATGCAATTTAAGCCACTTACAGTGGATTGGCTTGGCTTTGCCATGGATTCGGATGGAACATTCCAAGGATCGTCACACTGCATCTGGTCAGTGTGTATTGTTTCTGAAGACAGGTCCATGTTACTGTTCTGGTCCGCTGCCCATGTGGAGGTAGCCTGGTCATGAGTACTGTCAAAGTAGAACACCGAGTTTAGCGTATTGGTATGGGTTGGGAGGGCACTGGGGAATTAATCTGGGGTAAAAGGAGTGTTCAATGAAATTGTCCCCAGGTTTAACCCAGGGGGTTGGGTGGCATTAGTAGCAGTGGTCATGCAGAGGTAGTAGATATCTGTAACTATGGGCCCTCGTCTTATCACACATATATTAACCTGCTGTCCATGGGAAAATGGAAACTGACTGTATTCATTCATGGATACAACAAGGATTCAGAGCTAACAAAAAGAATCCCCACAATAAAACAATAAGGTAACATTTGGTAAACATTTGTGGGTTTTTAGCTTGATCAATATGTAAGGCAGCTTTGAGTTCCTTTGAAAGGAAATCAGTGGTGTATTTAACCTGTCATCATTCCCCCTTCGAGGGCTTTAATTTATTAGTCGCCATATGGTTTCACGTAGCACAATAAAACAAGACTACCATTTGTTACAGAATTTGTTGTGAATTTAACAGACGTTGCCCACCTTCGTTGCCCACTGTCATTGCAGCTACTCTTTCATCTGTGCTGGTCACACACTATTCTACCATGGTGAACTCACGCAACTACATCTTACCCTCTGGAAAGGTTATTAGTCAATAATTTATTTGGAAACAAAGCTGACAATACATGATAGACTTATATTCTCAACTTACGATGCCGTCTCTACTCTCCAACATGTTTCAAGCCAATGCAGACAATTGTGCCCACTTGCTGCATAACAAACCAAACCATTCGCTTCCCTTATACTGAGGGGTTGTTTAATGACCCGACCCTTCAACCATATATCCACAACTGCACCATCACCGTCCACGAGGGCCCTCATACATATCGCTTTGCATTCTTCTTCAAACGACACTGCCGCCTCAGATTGAATAAGTCAAAACCTCTTGAATCTTCAAACGGAGAATGGGTTAACTTGCGTGGTGACATAGTAGTCATGAGAGTTGGGGCTGGGAAGAGAGAAACATATGTTAATATGAGGGAATGCGATACTATTTTGGCAGACTGGGCAATAAGCAGGTGAGCTCGGGTACTGAGCTGAGCTGGGCCACAGCAGATTTAACAGGATAACAGATTTGCAATGCGAATAGAGAGGATCTCACGCGGTAAACTACCCCGTCTCCTCACTTTCTGTAAAGAATAATATTGTATATGATTCTTCATCGCCGAAACTGCAGTTTACTTGTGTCTCACCAAAAAGCCACCATAGAATGATTCTAGTTGCAATTTTGCTTGTTGGAAGGCTCGGTGAAGATCATATTGTACATTTGTCAGGCAGGAAGAGAACACAATATGACTCAATGACTACGCTACACATTTCCATCACTACTTCGCTGCGAATCATCAAAAAGGCTTCACATATTATCGCAAGTAACTTACCTGTAAAGCAACATTTCGTCCTGCAGCCAACCTCTGAACAGTTTGCCTTGCATGGCAAGAGGTGTATTTCAGATGCATTTTGATTAAGTCGGTGACTGGCCAGCAGTCACTGAACACCTCCAAATCAGGAAAATCCACCCTCGTCTACAGATTGCTTCAGTACAGTTGGTGCCTCTGCGTATTTCGTACTTACCAAGTTACAGACAATAGTAACCAGTGTTGGGTCCTGACTGGAATAACTTTTCGTTAGATCAAGATGCTCCGCCATTCGTCAGTGCACGGATTTCTAGAAGTAGTTGTGTTCAGTAGAGGAGAGTGGTTGATGTCAAATATAATAAACCTTCAATTTGTTGTAAAGCTTTGCATGCCACCCAAGAACCATTTCAAGGTTATAACCACCATGACTAGGGCGACCAGCTTCTCCATCAGGCTTATGAATCTTATTGCCAGTATCCAACTCAGACTCGTCCTCAGAAATGTTGGATGAGTCTGAGTTTAATGGCACATTTGAAGGAGCCAAGCTCTTGTTGATGGCTTTAACAGGCTTGACAGGTTTGGTTGGTTTGTTGTAAGGCATGACACCACACTTAGTGATATGTTTCTTAGGGTGTGGTGGGTCGTTCCTGAGTTCTTCAAGAGCAAGCAGCCTAGGGGGACCCGTTTGGTCCAGGGGTAAATCAAGATGGGCAGTGAGAAGGGGGATTGGTGGAGGAGGTGCACAAGGCGGAAAGAAAGGAGAAACGGTAGTGGAAGTCACCATTAGTACTGGTAGAGAGTGAGGGGAAAGAGTGGGAGAGTGAGGGGGAATATAAGGCCGGAAAGGTGGAAAAGAGTGGGTGAGTGAAGGGGAGTACAAGGCCGGAGAGTGAAAGAGTGGGCAACTGAGGGGCACTATAAGGCCGGAAAGATGGAGAAGAGTGGGTGACGATCGAGGGTAGAAGTAAAAAGAGTGGGTGACGAATATGGCTGCAGAAGCGTGGTGGGTGGGCGACAACTGCGAGACGTAGAGGTGTGTGGTCAACAGTATGGGAATGTGCGAGGGCACGAGATGTGTGGGCGGGCGACAATTGTGAATGTGAGATGTGTGGGTGGGCGACGATTATCACTAGAGATGTGTGGGTGGACAACAATTATGACGCGACATGCACGTGAGTGGGCAACAATTATGACGTGAAACGCACATGGGTGGGTGACAATTGTGACAATAGCGACGACTTAGGAGGCAGTGTTCTTTCTTGTGCACAGATGGATAATTTCCTTTTATGGTAATAGATGCCGGATTTGGGAACACAAGAAGAAAAAGGCATATAATTGAGAAGGGGTCTTTAGCATTTCAAAGTTGAACAATTATCGTAATATGTGAATATATAGGGTGCAGGGCACTCAGAGCATCACATTAATCTTCAGCATGTTGTCCTACTTGCCAACCCTCCCCTCACGCCATCGGTATAAACTCGTTGCTACACTCAAGGGCCATCAAGATGCCATCAACTCGCTAGCCTTGTCCACGACCGGCAACGTCCTCGCAAGTGGCAGTAGGCCAGCACGATAATCAAGTTTGGCACCGAGCTGACTAGCATACAGCAGGTGACGGTGTCAAACTCTGGGATATCCAATCCAAGACCCAGTTAACTGCTCTGAAACAGAATCTGCTTGCACGCGGCCCTGTGAGTTGTCTAACGTGGATCAATCATCGAGATGATCCAAATGAACATTTGTGCTATGGCACGGCTTTGGGTTATTTGGTCATCTGGGCTCAGAATTCTCAAGATGTACGTGACACCGCTTTCCACTCGTATATCAGCATGACATATGGAATATACTGTTCAAAGGGCAACTTTGAAGAAATAACGGCCAAGCGATTGGGAACAGGTTGTGAATTAACCTGTATAACTCACGACCCTGTCTGTGATGCAAGGCCTCGCATTGCTATAGCCACACGCGACAGTATGGTGCAAGTATGGAAGATCGATGCCAGGGGAACATTGCATTCCGTGTTTTCTGTGCAACTCAATGGGACTGTACCAAGAGCAGTAGGCTTTGCTGACGCCTTCAACAAAGACGCTCCAAATAAGGAGTTCCTGAACAAAGACGTCTTGGTGTTTGGACTCTTTGACAGCAACATGTAGGTCTATTATTTGCGGTCTTGTCCTGTTCTAAAGAGAAAAATGTTAGGCATGTGTTGAGAGGGGACAATGGGAAAGTCATGGTTACTCACGAGCTTGGATCAAGAATGTGAGTGTCTTGCAACTTGGTGAAGACCATACTTATGATCCCAATGGAAGTGCAGCAATTAGTAACAAACGCAATCAATGCGTAATCGATAATACTACAGATGGGTTTGATTTATATTGGCTAGGTAATGGAGCATATATCTGCACTTTCAACACAGGCAAACCCAGACGAAACATGCCAAAGCAAGTGATCTTTGGTGAGGACAGAAAAGCGATTGTGGGAAGGAGTGATCATGGCATTGCATACGTATTCAACCAAGTGAAGGGAACGAACTTAGATGTTCTGCAACATGCCAAGAAAGGCTTAGTACAGACAATCACGGTACCTGCTCATTCTTCACTTACCATCCTACAATTGAACTTGCAACATCACAGACACATGACAGGAATGGCATGAGTACAATCATGACAGCCTCCTCGAATGCCAGCGACGACATATACGTGCGCGTTTGGAAATACACATAGGACAATGAAACCAGTGAACAACGGGTCAAGGAGGCTTGGTCATTTACTTTTCTAGGTCGTTGCTTGGTCGAACTCCTTGTTTTGGGGGCAGCCATTATGTTTGTGTATCAGAATACATCCCTGATGGTGCGCAATCCTTTCTACTGACGAGATTTCGCCATAATTAACGCAAAAGACAGTTGGACAACACAACATGGCCAGAAATTTGCCTGACATGGTTGAGAGAGCAAGGAGCTGGTTTCACATCAGGAGGATGGTGGAATAAAAGGGCCACAAGGTTGGCAATCGACCCAAACAAGGGATACAGGGAAGATGTGAGTTGGCAACCAGAGGCCAGAAGGACGGGAGGGAAGCGTAAACACAAGAAGACCGTGATGTTTTTGTAAACTGGCAGTACATAAACAAATCACCAGTGTTGAACGTATGCTCCGGCCTCATTCGGAGGAATGAGGTCGGAGGGACGAGAAGGGAGGATGAATGATGAGAGACCTGCTGTATAATGGTGGGTGGCGGGAAAGGGGGGGGGAGGTGGAGAGAAAGGCGGGAGGATGAATGACGAGAGAGACTGGTGGGTGGCGAGAAAGGGAGGAGGATGGCAATGGGTGTGAGGAGATTATGAAGGGTGAGTGGCAGACGTCGAGGGGACAGGTGATGAAGAATAGTGAGGATGTCGAACGATGATGGTGACAAAGGTGGGTCTCCCACCGTATAACGGTGGGCGATGGAAGGAGTGGTAGCACAGATAGTCAAACGATCGAGGGCACCCAAAGTAGAGGCAGTGAAGAATGGCAAGAATGTCGAATGACGATGGCGACAAAGGTGGGTCGAGCAGTGGAAGGAGTGGTGGCAAAGATAGTCGAATGACCGAGGGCGCCCAAGGTAACGGCAGTGAAGTATGGCGAGGAAGTCGAACGACGATGGCGACCAAGGTGGGTGTCCCGCCGTATAACGGCAGGCGGTGGAAGGAGTGGGTGGTGTGCTTGCAAAATCTGGCAAATGCCGATGCAAATGCGGTGAAGGCTTAGTAATAGGCAGGCTGATCGGACTTTCAACGGACTTCGCTTTCCACTTCCCCCACCACGAGTGTTATACGCTCGTAGTTCCTCCTCCATCGCCACCCATGAGTGTTATACGCTTGTTGACTTCCCTTCGCCTCTAATTCTTCCTTTGTTCCCATATACCTCCACGAGCGTTATACGCTCGTTGACCTATCATCTTCACCACCTTCGCCACTTGTTCTTTCCCTTTCCCCGCCACCCACCATCGCCACCCATGCATCTCCCCTACTCTCGCCGCGTGTACCCACACTTTCCACCTAGTTACAGGTCCCTTGGCTTTCCCAGTCTCTCGCCACTACATGTGTTATACACTCGTATCTCTCCCCTCGTGTTTCCCAGCCTCTCGTCACTACATGTGTTATACACCTGTATCTCTCCACGCTCGTTCCCCTGACCTGCTCTAAATTCTCACATCACTCACGCATTAGTGTTCTTCCTATGGTTATTATGCCTTTCTTCTGCTTACAATCTTACCAGTTACCAGACTTCCACCTCGCCTACATACGATGAGCACACCCACAGTAAGTAGTGCTTCTCATGACTTTCCTTCCATGTGCGTCCTGATTGTTTTATAGGCTGATACAAAGGTGTTTCTTCATGACAGCATGATTTTTTCATCACCTAATATGACTTTCCTGCCCGTCATTCCCCCTAAACCACTTCCTGACCCCGACTACATTGACCCCATGTCTTCACCTGCACAAGATGTGTGCAACGCAATGGTCATACAATGCGTTCCCATACCTCGCGTATATTCCTGCGCAAAAAATTGACTTCTCTTTTGAAGGATTTATGTCTTTGGTCTGTGATCACTGGAGAATTCCCTTAGAGCAAGAGCGTCAGACTTGGAAACTTGTGCGCTCCATCACTGAGTTGTGGAATTTAATAGAGATAGGCTTGCAATGTATCTCTCAAGCCCTTTTCTCGGCCTCTGGTTTTTCGCTCCCGCTTTATTTCGATTTTTTCACAAGTCCCACCAGCAAAGGTTATTTGTGGACCCATCGATCTCCCGAGCTGGCTGAAAAGCGGGGCGGGCCCTGATCTCCCGTGATGCATTTGTGCCGCTGATGGCCATGTGTTCTATGGCCATCGCCCTTTACAGTTTCACTCCCCTGGGCAGTCTCCCGAAGCTACATTGGCCTGAATACCTCACCAAGACAATGAAGTCCCCTCCCCACCCGGTGTGGCTCAGGAACATTGAGCAGTCACCTATTGCCAGGCTTGATCTTTTATATCCTTGGGCCGGCATCATCATTGATGTTGTTTCCTGCCGATATTTCAATTGGGTCAGTATCATGATGGCACATAATATCCCCATATGGTTCTATTGGGGAAAGGTTGATCCCCCCCTCGCTAGTCCGGCCAGAAAAGATATTTGTGCACATCGACCTACTCCTGAGAAAATCCATTTGGCCCACAACACCGGTACTTTACCCATGGATGCTGAGGCTGTGGCACTAGTGCGCAAAGAGCAGCGACCCAACCCCAAGAGTCGCCAACGACTGGGTGAGACATGGCAAGATTTTTTCGTCAGGGAGGAACAGCAAAACGCTAAGATAGAAGTGTGTGAGGATGAGAAGGCCAAACAAGCATGGTTGCAGCGTCAAGCAAATGCTGGCCATCCTGGAAGAAGAGGTGCACATGTGTATGTGTGGATGGATGCGGACAGCTTCCTTGTGTGTACTTGCCTCACCTGTGGTGAGGTCGACGACTGGTGGGATAATTTCAAACCGACACAACGACGCTACAACAGCTTTGCGGACAAATGGGACCTTTGTGAAGATTTTGATCTGAGTACACCAGTGTGCACTTGGGAGCAGTACGATGCCGCCTTGAATGATGAAATGGAAATGGATGGTGTGATGTCCATGGACAACATCAGCGCTGCAGACCCTCAAGAGACGGTGCCCTCTTCCTTTAGCAACATTGTTCCTATGCCGCCCAGTGACAGCTATATTGAATATCTCTCAACTCTCCTCAGTCGTACAGAGCCTCTTGTACACTTCCAGCTACCTCCGGAAGACACGCTCGTCAGTATATACAACTGCCTGGGGATTTCAATGCCGGATGTCGACTTGAGTGACTATAAGGGTTTGCCGGACAATGACCTCTCGTGGGAGAGGACACAAATATACCTCACTCTCGATGGGGGCGAGATTGAAGATATGTACCACATTCCTGTTCAATATTTCGTGTTTAGATTATTGGGGGGAAATTGTCCTGTATCCTTGTTCTGGGATCTCTCTTCATCTCATCCCTTCCCTTTAAACCCCAACCACGGGATGTTTAAGGTAGCTATTTGGAGAGTTCGCGGCAAAGAGAAACCCCTCTATGCGCTACACCCCCTCACACCCATTCCTGAAGGTCGTGAGTGGATCCTGTCAGTCAACAATGTGGCAACCGTTTTGGAGACCTTGCGGCGTGAATTTTCTTTACGTGATGCAGTTGCCTGCTATTATATTAGCAAGGGCATTCCTTTCAAGATGGTAATGCGGCTGAACAAGTCGTCTTTCAATCCCCTCCCGCCACCTTTCCATGATATTGGGCTCGGTTACAGACCTACTGCTGTGGACTATGCAGCTTATGAAGTGATCCATGGGGAATTCTTTCGTCAACCCTGTGCTCGTGCAGCCTTGATGCATGGAGGTATTGTCTGGCGTCTAGCTGTAGAGCATATCTGTCTGGAAAGTGTACTCATAGGGCCAACCGATGAGGTTTTCAGGATTGGGGAAGTTATACGCCCAGATGGTGAACATGAATATTGGGATGATACTCTAAGTGAAGAAGAGTTAAACCTAATGTGCGGTGTCTACCATTGTGAAACAGGTGAGTTATATTTTGTATCTTTGTATTACATTCACTTGATGGGAATTTTTCAAGTCAAGCCTAATTTGAGTAAGGATCTGTCATGGTGGCCTAAGCCAAGTTCATGGTCCCATAGTGGCCTTGATGTAGGCTATTGGTCACCTGCTGCCGAAGTATGGTACCAGAATCGGCTGGCTCATATCCAGGATAACACAGCAGAGTTATATCATGCCAAAAAATGGAAGGCTGCTGTAGCAATGCATAGGAAAACTTTCAAAGTTGCAGATTTCAATAGCAATTTTTCTGCAAGTTTTTTGGCTGGGGTACAATTTCCTTAAAACTTTGGTAGTAATTTGTAATATTATAATTGAATTTTTTAACAATGGGTGGGTGAATAGTAGGCAAACAGTGGGTAATGAGTGGGTGGTCAGTGGGTGATGAGTGGGTGATGAGTGGGTGATTATTTTTTATGTCAATATAAATGTTGAAGAAAAAAAAATGTGTAAGATGGTGGATAAAATTCAAAGTTATGTTGCTTTTTTATATTGCATCTAAATCTTTAAGTTTTATTTTTGATTGAGCAATAACTCAAAGTTTAAACTCTTATCATGACTTAAATTTGAAGCTAGATTTAAAGAAGTGAGGATGATTTTGAATATTAAAAAAAAATAATGTAAAAATATGTCTCAGATGTGTATTAAAATTTGAAGTTAAGCTAATACTTATAGACCCCAAATTTTTCTTCTCATTATTATATGTAAAAAATGTATTCTAAAAAATATTATGTTACAGGAAAAACACATTTTTTATCCTCAATAAAATATTACAATCTCCGCTGTGTGAGGAGGTGTTTCAGGATTTCAGGAAATGTGAGTGAGATTTCTTGAAAATTTCTCAATAACGTGGTCTTGATGTTGTCCAGTTGTAATCACAGATTACCAGGGAATTTGGAGGAAGTCGGATGTTAAAACATGGAAGAAGGAATAAAGGATGAAATGAATCAGAATTTCAGAATGTTCAGAAAAGGGTTTTCCAGACATAAGATGAATCAAAGTTGGAAATAATGAAGTTAGGAAGGAAAAATGTGGTTCCAGTGGTATTGTTGGTTTCAGATGAGAACATTATTGTGGGAATCTGAAAATGGCCACTGAATAGGGTTGTGGAATCTTGGGTGAAAACAGAAACAAGGAGAATATGGAAAAGAAAGGGTGTTGGAAAAAATCAAAATTCAGAATTTTTTGGAAAAAATTGAGGGTTTGTCAGAAATATCGGTAAGGTGCTCGATATTTGACCTGGAATATTGTTGACAAAGGGATAGACATCATCCAAAAAGTGACTTACAGATCGGAATTTTGTTGGAAAACGTGGAGCAGAAGATGTAAGGATGGTGCATTCATGGATACAAGGGGTTTAACAGTGCCATTTGAGGAAAATTGTTGGAGATTCCAAAGGTGGTTTGCCAGTTACTGTCCCATAATGCAGAATTGGCATTGGTGACTAGGCTTAGAATCAGAGTGACTGAGTCGCATCTTGAGGATCAGATTCAGAAAAAGTCTGGAAGTTGGAAAACTGAATCTCAGGAGACTGAAGTAGGTCCTTGAATGAGATTCATAGTTTGGGGATTCAGAAATCATCCTGGAGTATTGTTGAGGAGGTACAGACATACTGTGCGGAAAGCATCAGATGAAATCCTATAGCTACAGCTAGTGATGGACACAGTTCAATTCAGTTCAGTTCAGTTCAGTTCATGAACTGAACTGAACTGACAATCTGCTGGTTACCAGCTCACAGTTCAGTTTGTTGTCAGTCCAGCTCACGAGTCGGTTCAGAACTGGTTCAAACATTAAAAATAATAATAATTGTATTTAACTAATCTAAAAATTAAATACATGTGACTGGTGCTGTGGGTGTGGGTGTGGTAGGGGCATGGTGGTGTGGTAGCAGAGTGTGGTGGCGGGATGGTGGTGGGGTCACATGGTTGGGCATGGGTGGGCCACCCAGATGGATGGATGGGGGGGTGTGGTGGTGGCAGTGGAGAGATGGTGGTGGGACAGCAATGGGGACTGCATAGGCCATGTGGATGGATGGCAGGGGAGTGTGGTGGTGGCGGTGGTGGCATCAGTGGTGATGGTGGAGGTGGTGTGGTGGTGGGGTGGCGACCAGGGGTGGTGGACTTCTTTGTCAAAAAGAAAGATGGTGCCCTACGATTTGTCTAAGACTATTGGGTGCTGAATGCAATGACAATCAAGAATCACTACCCTCTTCCCTTGATTTCAAACCTTGTCAACAGCCTACAAGGGGCCCACTACTTTACTAAGCTTGATGTTTGTTGGGGCTTTAATAATGTCAGAATCAAAGAGGGTGATGATGTTAGATCCCAGATCTGACCTGTGTTACTCCAACATTTCACGTATTCCAATAAGCTCTTTTCCACTTATTTCCGACATGTCCCCATTTATTATTCTTAGTCACGATTCTATTTCGATATTATCCCCATGCGTCTTATCTTGATTTCCATATTCACTCTGACTTCGGAATTCCGTATCACGCACCCTTATTTTTCGTTCCCAATTTCGGAATCCTGCATGTCTTAAATATGTTCTCTCTTGATCAAGCTTCTTTAGCTTGTAAATTGTATTGTATCATATTGTATCATATCATTGGATTGTATTGTATCATATCATATCAAATTCCTTCACATCCCATTACCTCAATTGTTATTCCAATATAACTTGTAACACCCTGATATACCCTGCCCATCCTCTATCATTCAACCTTTATTACACTTCATCGCTCCAAACTTCTACCTGCAAAAGGCCTTCAAACCTTGTTCAGTATTCTGATTATTCTGATCATCCCAATCATTCCAATCATTCTGATTATTCTGACCCTACCTCATCTGACATTCCAAGCCCTCCTTGATTACACTTGCTTTCCAGTAAAGCTAACCCTTACTCGATATTGATTTATCGTCACCCCTATTCCATCCACAAATATTCAAAGCCCCACTCATCTCCGATAAGTCTCAACACATCATTGGCACTGACCTCCAAACAGACCCAACCAATCAGAACCCCGATAACACTTCAGGTCTTCAGTCCGAAATACCAGGGCACTAGAAATCCAAGAGGGCACAACCCACAAGTTGAAGCCAATGCCAGTATAGATCAGTCTTCGAATCTCCAACTTCCGAGTCATCCAGTATTTCATGCATTTCCAAATATTGTGACCATCGATCTTGGTCAAGGAGAGTTCCAACCAAATCTGACCCCGATATCAAATCCGGCGAACCCTAACAGTCCGACGTCAAATCCAGCACACATCCCTAACAGTATTTACAAGCTGACACTCTTGATTTCTATAATGTCTTCTGACAAACTGAATTCAAACACTCGATTTTGATGACACCGACAGATCTACCGAAAATGTCACCAACCCATCAAATGTTCACGAGTACCCCAGTTTTTTCAACAAGTGCCTCACAAACGAAGACTTCAAATCTGAACCAATCCTGAGCAGCATCGACAATGTGACTTCCAACCATCCTTGTGATGACTCACAATACATGGCAGCAATTTCCGACCAAACCCCAACTTTGCCGACACCGAAACTTTCTGACATTCTCAGACAAGATGGCAAGTTAGTACTCCAGGAGAGACAACGATGCATCAATCACAAGTTATGCCTCTACTGTGGAAAACCTGGTCATAAGGTGAAAGAATGCCCGAGGTCATCATCCTTTGCCAGGAAAGCAACTGTCAGGCTAAGTGATTATGACATCACAGTCCCTTTAGAGGACCTTGTGAATCCCCAAAACTGACAGCTCAAAGACTCTCGAGCACGAATCCACGCTCACATCTCATTTGTGCCTTACCGAGAACATCACAGACACTTTCCAAAAACACCCTTCGTACTTCCAACAATTCCGCCTAAACTCCAAAAATCACCCTTCCGAACAGTTTTCAACCGATCATTACGTTTAAACATCATCCCTTCAGATTCCCACTTTCCGCCGGTCTCTGTCTTTCCGTCATCAACAACATTATGTCTCAACGCCCAGTAGGCAATCCATGCCAATCATGTCCTCCCGTCGAGCAAAAAATACGGTCGCTATTACATTGCATATAACGACACTTGTTTCTAATTGTTCTGATGTGCTGGGAATGCCACTAACCCACCCACTACAATCCGTTGATTGACAGGGTATTGGGTAGTACCCAGTTCTGCACTCCTCAACAAGAAGATTCAATTCTATGACATGTCTTCAGGAAACCTGCAATCTGCATTTTTCCGAATCTCTGAAAATCCGACTTCCCTGCGACATCCTCTGACCCGCTGACAAGCATGATACTCGACAGCGCCTACTACACTACAAAAGACACTCACTGCACACGCGCCTATCATCATCAGCTTTCGCCAGACCATCATCTGCTGTGCTACCTCCAGTCTGCCAGACACATCATCTCCACACTCATTCTATTTTTCATCAATTCTATTTTCAATATGCCATCCAGCATTGCCGCCACCACGTCCCATGATTCATTTCAGATGACCGCCAAGTCAGACATACACGTTAGACCACACGTTGAACTTCCTAGTCGACGTTCTCCCCTTGATGTTCATTTGTCCAGTCCTCCTCCACAAGTCGCACATCGTCGGTACTATCCTCTTTACGTCGAATCTCCTGAAGGCCCATACCGAATATTCCCCTCATATCCTCCTTATCACATTCACGATTGCATATGGGTATTCGATCAAACCTTCCATGCTCCCTTCTACGTCATCGGTTTTGACCCAAACTTCGAACCAGTGAATGGTTGGCATCGTATCGTCCTCAGGAATAACTGGTACATCAAAGAGCACGGACCAGGAACAGAGATTTGCTACGGTTATGTGCCTAAGGACTTCGTCAAGAAGGGCTCGTCTTCGTTCCCTCTCTGGAGGAAATTCGTATCCAAGTGTCATGATTGGTTCACATGTTTCTGAGTCGTCATCAAGTCACATGACTCACTTACTCATCTTCGGAGATATTTGACAAGCAACTGGAATCCTATTGGACAGCTATGACTCATTTTCATCACCTGACTCACTCGCTTCTTGGCTGTGCTTCTATTTCCAATTGTTCCACATGGTCTATTGTCTGTGACTCACTTCTATTCTATTTCTGGCTTCTATTTCAAATTCGCTGCCATATTTCCCTTCATTTCTTCGACCACCTGACTCATTTTTCCATTTCCTTACAAACCACCTTCCTATTTTGGTTTTCTGCCTCTCGCCGTTAGTCATTTCTCCTGTCTGCTGTCGACGACATCGTTGTATGGCATACTCGCATCGTTTGTTGTTCTGCTCATGTATATAAGGCCTGTTTCGCCTTAGTGTACCCCAATTCACCTCTTTCAGTTGGATTCACTCGTCTAAGTCTAAGTCTAAGTCTACTGCTACGTCTACTACTACTACGTCTACATCAAGGCCAGCTTTGTCAATCACGTGACATTTTGCTGTTGTATCTCGTCTACGCTTACGTCAGCGTATTGTGTCATCATCATCATCACTGCTACGTCATCATCTTCGTCCTTGTTCTACCTTTGTTGCTGCTGATAGCAAAGCGCACTGAGCCGAACACCAGTGTAAGTAGCCGTGCAACGACGACACCGCTACCCACTGTCTTTTGGATTCATTTCCGAAAGTAAACCGACACCGCCATAACATCCAACATCACTGCTTGATGAAACCTCAACTCACAATGACAATGTGGAAACTTTGGTGCATTTCCGATAGGAAAATCCATTACATCAATTCTTTCAATTCCCAACAAGCAATCATCAATATTCCACTACATACTCCGACAAGATCACATCTATCAGAGGGAGACAATCTCACTTTGGGAAATCATTTCCCTTACATCTAGTTATGCCAGAACCACCTCGAGAACGTATTAACAAGGCTCTAACTATAGGATTTCATCTGATACATTCCGCACAGTACACCTGTACTTCCTCGAGAACACCCCAGGACGATCTCCAAGTTCGAATGATGAATCTTCCTCAAAGACATCCTTCCACATCCAAGATTTAGTTTTCCGACCTCCAACTTCCAGACTTCCGAATCTGACTATTCAAGATACAACGCAGTTACTCCGACTCTAAGTCTAGTCATCAATACTGATTTCCACGTTATGGGACAATAACCGACAAACCGCCTTTGGAATCAATAACGATCCCCTTCGAAAGGCACTGTTAAACCCCTTGTATCCATGAATGCACCATCCATACATCCTCTGACTCACGTTTCCGATTCTGACCCTTCAACCATTAGGACAATATTCCAGGCCGAATATCAAGTACCTTACCAATGTTTCCGAAAACAAACCCACAACTCCACCAAAACATTTCAATTCCTATTTTTCCTACACCCTTTTCTTTCCTACATGTCTTCTTTACTCTGTTTCCCTTGCAAACAGTTCTCCAAAATCCCGAAATTTCCGATTCACTCCTCTTATCCCTTTTAAAGTCCAAGCTTCTGATATTCTCTGAATTCTCAGGTAATCCGTGATTACAACAATTTCAACCAGACAACATCAAGACCACTATCGAGAAACTTCCAAGAAGACACCGTTCATCTCCTTAGAAAAAGCCAATACGTTCCCGATGAATCCTTTGGTCCTCTGACACTCCAACTCCTTACCGACCTTCCAACGCTTGAGGTAGACAATGGGACGTCTACCTTAAAGGGGGAGTAGCCACTATGGTGACGACTTATCCATTCCAATCCCCCACTCCGACTCCAATCTTTTCCAACAATTCCAACCCAACATTGCAATTTTTTTTTTCACTCCTACTAAGCTTGCTATTTACATCCCGCAATTCTGAAACTCCTTCTACATCTATGACCATTCACATCACGATATTCCAATCCTCTCAAACACTTCATGATTCCTCACACGTCCAATCCTGATCCCAAGTCAATCCCAACATTCGTCTGTTTCTGCTTTATCCCAATTCTCCGACACCCTTGAACTTCAAACATCCTTGATTCACTGTGTCTCGTCCTTCCGATCATTTCATTTCTTTTTCCAATCTTAAACCAAAAAGAAATAACTTCATTGTCTAAACCCTTCTACATTACTTCACCGAAATTCCTCCAATTTATTTATATTACTTTTCCCCTTCCGACTCCTATTCACTGCATCGTTTCCTCTTCTGGCCCATTGACCTCTGGGTCAAGCCCCGCCGTTTTCCCTGATTCCTCTTCCACTTGTTTCTCCAAATCCACATCTCCTGGATTCACCGCCTCCTGGCCAATTTCTGCCTCTGGTTCCTGGCCGACTTCTGCCTCCGGTTTCTGGCCGATTTCCACCTCCTCTGGAACCTCCTTTTCCGGTATCTCCGAGATGACATCGACGTCCATCCCAACGTCGTCCACTTCCCTCGCCTTCCCTTTTCCCTTATCCAGTGCCTTCTCCTTTTCTGGTTGCGGTACAACGTTTACCCCCTCATCCTCTGACCTGGCTTCCAACCCCAACTCCGGTTGCGGCACCGACACTCCATGGTACATCTCCCACCGCTTCTTCTGGAATTTGAACTCAATTTCTGCGGTCCTGTGTGACTTCTTCAACAATTCGTTGAAAGCTGTCATCCCCTCCACATTGTAGCAGAGCCACTTTGTGAGGGAATGGATTGTCTTTCGGACTTCCGCCGCAAGCCCTGCATCCTCCGCCTCGTCCTCCGCGTCATCCTCTGTCGCCTGCTCCTTTCCTTTACCTTTCCCCAATGATGCCACCCCTTCCCGATCCGTGAGTGCTTCCACCCGACGTTTTTTTGTTGCCGGTCCTGGTCCGGCCTCCGTGTTCTCCGCCTGAAACTGCCTGGATGCCAGTAATGACAACTTCCCCGCCATCTCCACTGCAAAATCTGCGTCACCTGGCCTCGTGCATTTCTTCCGATCGTTCTGACACCGAATGCAGGCCCGCTTCCATGATTTTCCGGTTCTCTGCTCACCGTCGACGCACTCCAACCCCCACGTCCGACGGGGCACGCACCTATGGTCATATTCATCGGCCTCCAACCAGACGTCTTTGAGATGCCATTTGCGGTCTCCGACAGATTCCAAGCCACCTTTCGGATTCCAGTCGACCTTCCATTCTTGGTCAACCTTCCGTTCTCGGTCGACCTTCTCCGGCTAGTTCAATCCTTCTGTCAACCCATCAATCAGCAGACAACAATTCCGACCTACCGAAAAAAATTTGAGTCAGGCCTCCTCCTGCACTGTCCACGTCGACTCAGCTTTCCACCAATCTGCCTCCTCCTTCCGCTTCCTCCAATCTGCCTCCTCCTTCTCCTTCGCCTTCCGATCCCGTTCTTCCTGCTCCTCCCACTCCCGTTCCTCCTTCTCCTTCCGCTCCCACTCCCGCTGTTCTGCTGCCTCCCTCTCCTGCTTCTCCCGCTTCGCCTTTGCCCTTTTCTGCATTTTGGCCTCCAATTCCGCCTTCCTCCCCTTGTACTCCCTCACTTCGGTGGCGAGCTCTTCGCCGGAGCTGATTTCAATGATGGAGCAAGTGGGCAACAATGACTTGGAAGGTGATGGCATTTTTTTTTTCTTGGGTGATGGTGGTAGGGGATCAAAAAGTGATTTGCATTTTCACAAAGTGTTTCTCCTATATATATGTCCGATCCAAGATCTCAGCCTTTACGGATAACCGACACCCAAAACTTCCCACGGTATTCAATAGTGTCATCAGCCTCAAGGGCTTGGCCATAAAAGGGAGATACTGTTAGATCCCAGATCTGACCTGTGTTACTCTGATGTTTCATGTATTCCAATAAGCTCTTTTCCACTTATTTCTGACATGTCTCCATTTATTATTCTTAGTCACGATTCTATTTCGACATTATCCCCGTGCGTCTTATCTTGATTTCTGTATTTGCTCCGACTCCAGAACTCTGTATCACACACATCTTGATTTCCCTATTTGTTCCGACTTCAGAACTCCATATCACGCACCCTTATCTTTCGTTCCCGATTTCGGAATCCCACATGTCTTAAATATGTTCTCTCTTGATCAAGCTAAAGAAGCTTGTAAATTGTATTGTATCATATTGTATCATATCATATCATATCAAATTCCTTCACATCTTGTTACCTCAACTTGTTATTCCAATATAACTCGTAACACCCTGATATACCCTGCCCATCCTCTATCATTCAACCTTTATTACACTTCGTCACTCCAAACTTCTACCTGCAATAAAGGCCTTCAAACCTTGTTCGGTATTCCAATTATTCCAATCATTCAAATCATTCAAATCATCCCAATCATTCCAATCATTCCAATTATTCCGACCCTACCTCATCCGACATTCCAAGCCCTCCTTGATTACATTCGCTTTCCAGTAAAGCTAACCCTTACTCGATATTGATTTATCGTCACCCCTATTCCATCCACATTGACTATTCCATCCCCGAATATTCGAAGCCCCACTCATCTCCGATAAGTCTCAACACATCATTGGCACTGACCTCCAAACAGACCCGACCAATTGGAACCCCAATAACACTTCTGGTCTTCAGTCCGAAATACCAGGGCACTAGAAATCCAAGAGGGTGCAACCCATGAGTTGAAGCCAACACCCGTATAGATCAGTCTTCGGATCTCCGACTTCTGAGTCATCCAGTATTCCGCACATTTCCGAATATTGTGACCATCGATCTTGGTCAAGGAGAGTTCCAACCAAATCTGACCCCAATGTCAAATCCAGCAAACCCTAACAGTCTGATGTTGAATCTGGCATGTGTCCCTAACAGATGAGTGGAAAGTGGCATTCAGGATGAATTGGGGACTGTTTGAACCTTTAGTGATGTTCTTTGGCCTCAGCAACAGCCCTGCCACTTTCCAGACTATGATGAACAACATCTTCCATGACCTCATTGCTAAAGGTGTCATGTGCATTTATCTGGATAACATTCTGATCTTTTCAGAAGATCTAGAGAGTCACCATGAAGTCGTATGGAAAGTGGTACAGCATCTCAGAGAACACAAGCTTTATTTGCATCCTGACAAGTGCGACTTTGACATGACAAAGATTGAATACCTAGGTCTCATCATCTCTCATGGGAAAGCTGAAACGGATCCTGTCAAGGTTGCTGGTGTTGCTGAGTGGCCAACACCTAACAATAAGAAGGAGGTACAGTTCTTCCTTGGTTTTGCCAACTTCTACTGTTGATTTATTGAGAAATTGTCACACCATGCACATCCAATGTTTTACCTGCTTTGGAAAAGACACTCCTTGGACATGGGAACCCTCACAGCAGGCTGCCTTCAAAACAATAAAGAGATTGGTAACATCTGCACCCATCCTTGCATTCCCAGATGATGACCTCCCATATCGTGTTGAGGCAGATCTCCGATTTTGCAACTGGTGCTGTTCTCTCCCAACAGTCCAAGGTCAATAGCAAATGGCACCCCATAGCCTTCTTCTCCAAGAGTCTCAGTCCAGTGGAGTGCAACTATGAGATGCATGACAAGGAAAAGCTCGCCATCATGTGTGCCCTTGAAGAATGGCAACACTTCCTTGAGGGGGTGAGGCATCATATCAAGATCTGGACAGACCACAAAAATCTTGAATATTTCCACACAGCCAAAAAGCTCAACCATTGCCAAGCCTGCTGGTCTCTTTATCTGTCTTGGTTTGACTTCAACATGTACCATCATCCTGGCAAGACAATGGGCAAGTCAGATGCATTCTCATGCTGACCAGATCATGGCACCAGCTCAAATGACAATGATAATCTGGTGCTTCTCCAACCAGAACTCTTTGTCATCTGTGCACTGGAAGGACTGGAGTTTACAGGTGAAGAACATGACATCCTGAGGGACATTTGTAATGGCACCAAGGAGGGAAAGCTGGAGGAGTTGGTTGCATGTGCTGCTAAGGAGTTTCACAAGACTACTGGTAAGTCTGTGAAGTCATCAGAGTGGGGTGAGAGGGATGGTACACTTCTGTTCTGTGGAAAGGTATATGTCCCTGATCAGCATGACTTACGATGTCGAATTGTCTCCCAACATCATGACACTCATATTGCTGGTCATGCTGGATGTTGGAAGACCTTGGAACTTGTCTCTCGAAACTATTGGTGGCCTCACATGTCTTGCTACATTAGTAGCTACACAAAGGCATGTGACCTATGCCTGCGCACCAAGGCTCAGCATTGGTTGCCTACTGGAGAACTGCACCCTCTGGAGGTTCCTGAACAGTGCTGGGAGACAGTCAGTGTTGACTTCATTGTAGAACTCCATGACTCACATGGGTATGATGCAGTGATGGTTGTCTTGGATTCCTTATCCAAACGCTCTCGCCTCATCCCCACCTTGACCACAATTACAGCATTGGGAGCCTCTTGTCTCTTTAGGGATCATGTTTGGAGACACAATGGCCTACCCCTCTGTGTGGTTTCAGACAGAGGTACACAGTTTGTCAGTGAGTTCACTTGTGAGCTATACAGACTTCTGGGGATCGAGGTGGCTGCCTCCACTGCATACCACCCACAGACTGATGGACAGACAGAACATGTCAACCAAGAGCTGGAGCAGTATCTCCATCTATTTATGAATGAGTGACAGGACGACTGGGATGACCTCCTGCCCCGTGCAGAGTTCCAGTACAACAACCATGTCCACTCATCCACAAAAGAGACTCCCTTCATGCTTGACTCTGGTTGCCACCCACGCATGTGCTTTGAACCTCACCAGCAGCCATCTAGGAGAGAAGCTGTGAATGAGTTCAAGCAACAAATGGCTGACTCCCTGGCTGAAGCCCGAGCTGCCCTTGTAAAGGCAAAAGAGGATATGGCTTGATACTATAATCATCATTGTGAGCCAGCCCCTACCTTTGTTCCTGGTGACAAAGTCTTCCTAGATGCAAGCAACATTAGCACCACTTGCCCTTCTAAGAAATTGTTACATAGGAACCTAGGCCCATTCCTAGTGGAACACAAGGTCAGCTCCAATGCTTACCGTCTTCGACTCCCCAAGTCTATGAATCACCTACACCCTGTATTTCCTGTGGTAAAGCTCCTCCCAGCCCCTCCAGACCCCATTCCTGGTTGAAAAGCTCAACCCCCACCTCCCCCAGTCCTTGTAGGGGAAGATGAGCATTATGAGATTGAATAGATCCTGGACAGTCAATTCCACCGAGGAAAACTCAAATACAAGGTCAGGTGGAAAGGTTATGGGTATTGAGCATGCTGAGTGGATCCCTGAGGTGGATTTAGCAGCCCCAGACCTCATTGCTGACTTCCACCACCTCCATCCAGGTGCCCCTTGTTGCATTCATGCTGTGGATTATGACATCTTCTGTCAAAAGGCACTTGTGCCTCCAGTAGGTATCACTGTGTCGGGACGCCACACTATGGAAGGGAGGTGATGTAAGGGGAACCCTCCCATTCCCCTTATTATTCCCACCTCTCCCTTTTTCCCTATTATCTCTCTATATTTCCACTTTCTCTACTTCCCCCTTTTTCCCCTCTTCTATTCTTCCTAGCGCTTCAAAGCCATTTTAAGTGCCCATGTTCCATAAGCAGAGTGGATTCCAATCTGCTTACGTAACCATCCAGTTAGCCCCTTATTAGGCACTTACCTCAGCAGTGGGAACCTTAGGCTTGTCTCTTTGGATTCCCATCTGCTAGGTATGTGCCCCTGTATATAGTCTGCTGTGCATTTATATATCTTCGGATTCCCATCTGCTATGTTTAGGTGTGAGATTCCATCTGCCTCAGAGGTTGCCCTGATAGTTAGATCCCAGATCCAGCTTCTGTTTTTCTGATGTTTTCTGCATTCCAATAAGCCTTTGTCTGCTTATTTCCGATATACCCCCAGGTTATCATTCTTAGTCACAATCCATCTCGATCTTATCCCCATACATTCTATCTCAATTTCTGTATTTGCTCTGATTCTGGAACTCCATATCATGCACTCTTATCTCTTTGTTTCTGAATTCCAGAATTCTGCATATTTCTTTAAATACACTTTTCTTTGTTCAAGCTTTCTTTAGCTTGTATATCTCGTTACATCTCATTAAAACTTGTTTTTAACTTGTTATGCTGGTTAAAACTCATTGTCCATTATATCTTTTTATTACCCTTCATCACACCAAATTGTATCTGTATTAAAGTCCTTACACTTTGATCATTATATCAATATCTGATTATTCTGACTCCAACATTTTCCAACCCTCCGAAATACACTCTTTATTATACTTGCTTTCCGCAAAGCTAAAACCTCACTTGATATTCATTTATCATTACCCCTATTCCTTTTCCACCTTGATTATTCCAAATCCCAAAATACCCAAAATCTTCCCCTCATCTCTGTTAAGTCTTGACTTACTGTTCCAATTCCCTGAGTTTACAAGGGATGGAATCGGCTGTTATAGTTGGCCATTTTGCCCTTCACAAAGATCATCCCCTTTTTCCCACGATAATCCAGGATTATGAAATTTTGTCCACAGTTTATGTAAGAAAACCATACAACTGGACTACAAAATCCCTCTCTTTTTGGATTTCAGGATGGTTTCAGGGTCCCACTGGGGTTCTACTGGGAATGACCATTTGTTTGGCACTTTTATTCTGCTCAGTTCATAGAGACCTCTGATACAAAACATCCAATTTTATCTGGGTGTTACCCCAGACCACTCCTCTAACTTCCTAGGTCCTTTTGTTCAATTTTTATCTCATTTGCTATATTTGTCACATTGGTATCTCAAGGAATCCTATTGGGATTATTGTCATGTGACTGTTGCCGTCCACAAGAAAATGCACATGCTGAAATATAATATGATTTACTCATCTACATATGTACAAGAGGTACTAAGAGGTACAACTTCCACAGCGCAATGATGCCTGGCCCCCAGGACATCCACCTCTTTCCTCCAGCCCACCCTCAACCTTCAGACCTCAAAAAGACACGCAAGATGGTGTGGGTGCAGATGGGTGACACAAAGAGGGTGGGGGTGACGCGGATGGGGTGTGCAGGTGCATGCGGGCGGTGGAGAGGGTGGCATTGTGAAGGGCACCGCAGAGGGCATGCGGGTGCGTGGGGGTGACAGGAGGGGGTGGGGTGACGGGAAGAGGGTGGTGGGGACACACAGAGGGTGGCAGGGCTGGTGAGAGGGTGGTGGGGCCGGCAAGAGGGTGGTGGGGGTGGCAAGAGGGTGATGGAGGCAGCAAGAGGGCGGTGGAGGCAGCGAGAGGGTGGCGGGGACAGCGAGAGGGTGGCGGGGGCAGCGAGAGAGCGGTGGGGCCAGCAGAGGGCGGTGGGGCTGGTGAGAGGGCGTCAGGGGCGGCGAGAGAGCGGTGGGGCCAGCGATATGGCGATGGGGGCAGCAAGAGGGGGTTGTGGACCTAGCCCTTGTCTGCAGCATTTCGCACTGCGGGACTTGGCCAAGGCAGGGGAATGTTGGGAGTACCGACATCCAGTCCCCCTGCATGAGGTTCGTCTATGGTGGTGGTGGGGTGTCACCTGCCATTCGGTCATGCGCCACTGCCGGGGTGTGTGGATGTCACAGCGCACAATGGCGCGGCTTACATTCAGTCCAAGAAGATCTGGGGACCTCTTGAGGGTCCCCTGGGGTGGATGTGAACCGTCTGGGTGGATGTGGCTCATCCAGGTGGTTGTGGATGGGCAGGGCGCACTGCAGATGTGGCTGTTGGTGTGGTGGCAGTGAGAACACGCTGGTGTGACGTGGAATGTCATGCACAGTGACACCATTGTCAACGATGGTGTCCTGGCCAGTGTGCGCCGTGCCACACAGTGACACCATCGTTGGCGATGGCGGCAAGCACATCCTTGGCGGCCAGCTTAGTACTCACGTGACTGATATGCTCTTGCGTAGTCAGAAAATTTGTTTGCACAGCCTAATAATGTTGTCCCGCATTACAAATCTGTCCCTGAAATTGCTTTTGTGACACACGTCCCCAAGGCGCCTGTCTCAGCCACACCCCTTTTATGTCTGACAGACAATAAGTTTCGATCCCGGCAAGACAACAATAGTGCCGCCACCCCAAGTAGTTTGTGGCCCTTCGCATTGCAGATTATGTGGTAGTGTCAATAGGTTAGTGCGCCTGTGATACTGACTTTCTGCCCCAGCAGCTACACAAATCTGTCACCACTTTTAGTTGCTCCCCATCCACTGCTCCGAATCGTATGAAAAAAGGACCATTCTCTTTTAAACGAGCAGGACATTGCAGAGAAATTATTCATATGCTGTGCAGTCCATCTAAAGGACCATATTTTCTCAAATTTAGGTATTTTTGGTACCATCTTTGAAAAAATTGTCCTTATGCTTAAATAATCTGACAGTTTGGTTTGGTTTTGGTCCATTGACATCAGTGATTTTCTTTTTCTGTGTGGAGTACATATGCTCAAGCTCAAGCTGTCTGGACAAGCAATGCCACATATTCTCCCTCGACCCTTGATCGAGTTGGAATAATGTGCACATGGGAGTCCTGAACAGTGACTCCATATCAATGGTACAGCTTTTGAACAGCAGGTGCCACAGTTCCATCACTACTGTAGTATTTGTGCTCTTGAAGAGCCGTAATTGAATTCTCGATTTAAACCCTCATTAGATCACACCTGGATATGGTTCCCATTCAGGCAACACACTCGTTGTCTATTTTTGCTGCTTGTGCCAGCAGCGCTAGTCTGAGACACACGATGTTGTCTGATTGAAGACGCCGTGCTACGTATTCCTGCCCCTTATCTCCTCAACACACCCCTTCCAGCTGCCAAAAACTACCTTGCCCGACACGAACCTGGTCTGCGAAAGCGTTGGAGATAACATTGTCTTTACGCTGGGGCTTTGACAATGCTATTCAAGGTCTCATCGCTATGTGCTTGACAGAGAGATTCAGAAGCACATATATCAAGGTGAACACATGCATTAGCGTTTTACAGGGTATGCATTTCTAGAATGTCTCAACATCCTCGAGGTAATCGTGGTCCTGGAAGACCACCTCTCAAATGTTACCCTCAAGGACACCAAGCAAGAAACCTCTGTGTAACAGACAATATCCAGCCGAACCCTCCTTGCCCTATCATTTCATCTAATCCCCCTGAAGTCCCCAGAGTCCCGAACCATATTTCCAACTCTACTTTCACCATGGATGAATTGCTGTTCATGAATATTCTTGCGCACCCAACCGGGGTAACTCCTTTGATGGCTCTTTCGAACACAAACACAAAGGGGGCCAAGCCTCTATTTCTAGATCACGTGGCTCACGATCCACCCTCCTGGAAGCTGTTCCGATTCCCTGAGTTTACAAAGGAAAGAATCGGCTTTTATTAGTGGGGTGTTTTTGCCTTTCAAAAGATCATCCCCCTTTTCCCACGATAATCCTGGATTATGCATTTGGGTCCACAGTTTACATAAGAAA
>MU134583.1:29558-70315 GCA_015039355.1 Ramaria rubella
GGTGACAAACATAGGGGAATCGGCCTCTGTCATGTGGAGCAGTGACTCATTTCACAAGTTTGTCACTGATCCTTTCCATATAGAACTGACCTTCGGAACTCTGATAATCCCATCTGGTCTTCAAGTCCAAAATACCAGGGCACTAGAAATACAAGAGGGCGCAACCCATGAGTTGAAGCCAACGCCCATGTAGATCAGCTTTGGATCTCCAATTCCCGATCCCTTCCAATATTCCACACATTTCTGAATATCATGACATTCCAATTTGGGTCAAGGAGAGTTCTGACCAAATCCGATTTACATCCAATCCAGTCCATTTCTGTCACCAACAACATTTTATGTTGCACCATCCTGTAGGCTATTCATGTCAATCATGTTTCCGTCCAGCAAAAATCCCGGTCGTTATTACAATGTGTATGATGCCACTTGTTTCTAATTGTTCCAACATGCTGGGAACACCACTAACACACCCACTACAATCCATTGATTGACAGGGCATTGGGTAGGACCTAGTTCCGCACACCTCAACAAGAAGACTCAATTCTATGACATGTCTCCTGGAAACCTGCAAATATTGTGTTTTTCTGAATCTCCAAAAATCCTGCTTTCACTGTGCCATTCTCCAACTTGCCACAATGTCCAATGTCAATGCTTGGTGAATCCTCACCTTGCGATGCGATAATATGGAAACCTTGGCATTTTTCCAATAGGAAAATCCATTACATTGATTCTTCTGATTTCCAACAAGCCATCATCAATATTCTACTACGCACTCTGACAAAATTACATATTAATGGAGGGAGAGAATCTCACTATGGGAAATTCATTTTTTTCCTTGCATCTAGTTAAGCCAGACCCACCTCAAGAACACATTAACGAGGCTCTAGCTAGTGATGGATGCAGTTCAGCTCAAACTGATTTGTACCAGTTCAGTGCCAGTTCAGTTCAATGAACTGAACTGGGAAACGAACTGAACTGTGAGCCGGTTTCGGTCAAAATCACCAGACCAGCTCAGATTGATCTTGAACCAGTTCAAAAGCACCTGTGAGCTGGCACCCACGCGACATGTCACCGGCGACTGTGCCACGTCCACGCGTCCACCCACCACCACCCCATGTCACCACACCACCACCACTAAGGCTCTCCATAATTATGATTATATTTAATCAGATTAAATTCAATTATAATGGTTATATTATGCTCAAACATAATCATTCACAATACAAATAAATTTGATTACATCACATTATATTAAGATTAAATTAACATATGAGGTGCATATTTAATCATAATCAATATTGATTAAACTATGCCAGAATGACATCTGCAGAGGCTGGTGACCAGTTGCCTGTGGTCAGACCAGCTGTTTTGCCCTGTGGTCAGTGGTGATGTCCACACATCTATGCCACATCTGCATCTGTAAGACAGTATACCCTCAGAGTAGCATATAGGCTACTCATCAGATAGTACAAGCCACCATGGTGGCTTGTGGGTTGTTATGTATATGCCACCCATTAGGGGCACCTGTAGATACAATGTGAACAACTATATAGTTGTCCACATTTGATTAGATAAGGACACTTAATCTTACCTGTAAATTAAACACTGTGTATCCACCAATAAACATATTGGCTCAGTCTGCCTAGTGTGATTCAGTAAGAAACTTTACAGCATCTTCATCATTGTGGCTGAAATCACTGTGGACCTCAAATTCCAGCATTCCATTCTTAACCAATGCTTGGCTACACTTGAAACACATATTTTGGATCTACTGCAGTTCCTCCTGGAAGGTGCCATGGAAGGTGCAGTTTCATGCTATTTTGCTGATCTGAGTGTCCATCCTGATTGAGGTCCCTATCATTCAGTAGACCAGGCTTGGACCCACCCATACCCTCAAATCCAAGTTTCCAGATGCTAATAGAGATAACTGGTTGTCCAGGGCTAATACAGGGTGTACACATTCTCACACCACTTAAGATATAAATAATTAATCACAATTATGATTAATTAAGATTAAATTATGATATGAGTACATTAAAATATGGTGTGGAAGCCACCATAATGGTTATGATTAAAATAAAATATGTCCAAAAATAATAATTTAATCTTAATCAGCCCTAAAGAACACTGGTGAGGCCATTGGTAACTTCAATGGCCAGATGCGTCCTGTGCTTAAATTCTCCGCAAGGAATCTGTCCAATTCAGCCTGTTCTCCTGGAGAGAGGGGGTACACCTGGGGTGAGGCTCTGGGGTTGGCCCTGGGTACTAACTCAATGGCATGATCCCATTGTTTGCCTTCTGGAAGCTTGTCAAATGACTCCTTTGCAAAGACATCTTCATAGTCAGACAGGTAGTCTGGAAGCATGTCTGAGGGTTGGGAGTTGCGCCAGGCAGCTTGTGCAAGGCATTGGGAAGTTGTTGAAGAAGCACAAATGAACTCAGCTTGGGGAGGGAGCATAGTGACTAGAATGTGGTCACCCTCTTCTATAGCTTCATCAGATGTGCCTTCAGCCATTTCAGAATCACCCCCATACTGTTGACTCAGGAGGAGTTCTTCTTTGGCTGTTGATCCACCTGAAACATGCATGAGAATAGGGCAAGGACCAATATGGCAGGTGCACAGTCGTATGGCCTTCTGATGTTCTTCCTTGATGATGTTGCAACATGTATGGCACTGGGGATGACACCGAGTCATCATACTTCTTGAGACTTCCCGTCAACTTCTAGGTTGTGGTCCTGAAGCCAAGTGTAGCCAAGGATCATATGTTGACACCCTAGGTGTGTAATGGTAAACACAGCTCTTTTGGAATGGTCTGTGTACCGCAGAATTAGATCAACGACTTCACTGATAGATCAACTCATTGGGTGAGCCATCAACATTGTACACAGGAATAGGACAAGAGAGTGGTCATGCAGTAAGGCGGTTTTCCTGAAAAAATCCCAAGTCGATAAACAAACCAGTGGCACCAGAGTCCAGTAGAGCATGAACCACTGTATCTGTGGTTTGAACCTCAACTGGGAGAGAGAGGGAGTTTGGGCCTGGGGTGGAAACAACAACATACTGTGCAGGAAGATTTCATTCCCATTTTTTATGATGGAAGTGAGTATGAGGATGGGGAGGAGTTAAGCATTGTGCGTCTAGCATTTCGGTCTCCGTAGCTGACAAATCAGGTTCTGAATCTGTATATTTATCATTTACCTGATTATACAGCAGTGGGGAAAAACAATTGGCAATTGGCAACAGGGGCACACTATTCACCTGCTGTGTGACACAAAATCCTCTTCTTCTTCCTGTGGCTCTGGTCCATCCTCCTTGGTAGGGCTTGCGACTCTATGATTGGCAGACAACATCAAGTGAGAAATCCATTCCTCCTTCTCTTCTGCGATCATGGTACAAACATCAAAGGATTGAGGACATTCTGAAGAGAAGTGGCCTGGTTTTCCACACCTATGACAGACAAGAGAACCAGATTGACAATGACAAGTGGCATCTACCTCCATTGCTACTGGCTGAACAGCTGTGGTGACAGTAGGTGGGGCTGGCTGAAGTTCTGGTGCTGAGTCTGGTTGGTGAGGTGGATGTGGGTTTCTGTGGTTAAGACCAGTAGAGGTTCCTGTGGGGTGGGTAGGTGTAGGTGTCCCACGTGAAGCACTTTGAAATGCTTCGTTGGCAGCACATGCCTGTGAAATTGTCCTAGCCACTGAAAACTATTCAGAAAGGTCATCGTCTGAGGGGCATCCTTCAACTATATTTGCAATCCGACTCTGGACAGAGGGGTCTAGACCATGATGAAATTTCATGACCAGGGAGGCTTGTTCTGTATACCCAGACTTCTCGACCAGTTCCTTGAATTTGTTGGTGTAATCATCAACCATGTGATGATTTTGATAATATTGACGAGACACACAAGCTTGGTCCTGGTGGTAGTCTCTTCATGAGGAAGGAAGAATGTCAATTTGAATGCCTTTTAGAAAGAAGCCCAAGAAGGATGAGTTGGTCAGCCAGTTTTGGTCTCCATCTCAAAGATACATGTGGAAAATGATGAGGCACAACCAGATTTCATGAATAACAGGGCCCACAGGACCTTGGCATGATCGTTGGCAAATTGAGTTGGGCACAGGGAAAGGTAGAGCTTGCACAAATTTGGGAAGGTTCCTTTCTCTCTGTCTCCATTGAAATCAGCAGGAGTGGCAGGTGTAGCATGTTTTTGAGTGGATGGGGGAGAAGTGATGTGGTCATAAGGGTGGCGACATCATGGTTCAAGGTGTGTACTTGGACATCTGTCTGTCAAAGTTGTTGTGCCAACATCTCCTTCTCCTGTCTCTCAGCATGTAGGGCAGCCTCTAGAACAGCAACACATTGGTGGAGCTCATTATAAGCTGATTGGCAATCGAAAGGATGGAGGTCTTCTGGTATGGGTGTAGACATAATGGGGAACAGATGGAACGTAGAATGTTATGTAAAGATGTACTAGAGGGGTTCTGAGCTGCTATTCACCTGAAGATATTGATTCAGAGCCAATAGTGACAGTAGCCGGTCCAGTAAGTTGTGAGGCTTTTCTACTATAAGGGCAACCTCTGAGGCAGATGGAATATCACACCTAAACCTAGCAGATGGGAATCCAAAGATATATAAATGCACAGCAGACTATATACAGGGGCACATACCTAGCAGATGGGAATCCAAAGAGAAAAGCCTAAGATTCCCACTGCTGAGGTAAGTGCCTAATAAGAGGCCGACTCTGAAACAACTAACTGGATGGTTACATAAGCAGACTGGAATCCACTCTGCTTACATAACACTGGCACTTAAAATGACTTTGAAGCACTAGGAAGAATAGAAGAAGGGAAAAGAGGGGAAGTAGAAAAAGTGGAAATATAGAGAGATAATAGGCAAAAAGGGAGAGGTGTGAATAATAAGGGGCATAGGAGGGGTTCCCCTTACACTAACATCCAGGAGGTTAATGGTTATTCTGTTGTTCTCTACTTGTAAGGTACCTACCACATTAACATGTATACTATGGATTGCATACATGGTTGAACTGGTGAGGTTGCGAACAATTTCATCCAGGAGGTTACAATAACAGTAAATTGGCATTAACATACCATTGTTCTCTGGTCCCACAGGTGGATCTGTAACAACCTCTGGTTGATTCCATGGGATAAGTCCATTGAGCAACCCCCTGTGAGAAAAGAAACCTTGGATTTCTGCCATCAAACCAACTTTGCAAAACTTAATTCAAAAAGTTCAAAAAGGGTCCAGCCACCGACTGAAACTATAATCAATCTGCCAAGAATTCTTGTTGAAACTGAATATAGAAAGACACTAAATGTTGAATGACACTAATGACTGAATGATCAGGATAATCGTGTGGCTTCACCCCAGACCTCTGTTCAAGTAGCTTGCAGTTAATCCATGGTTGCCCATGAAGCTTTCATCATCTACTAGCAATGTCGTGAACTCATATGCAACCTAGTCCAACTTGAAGAAACCTCTGCTTGAGTCATGACAAGCTAGTGGGCAGCAATTTCTCGATCTGCAGAGCAACCACCAGCCATGAAACACATTTAAACATTAGACCAGGGACCTCTCTGAAATGGTGCTAAATGTTGACATAGGTCCCCAGTGGAATGCAGCCTAAGTTCAGTGCTATAAATGTTTTTAGACCGAGTTGTGAAGTTTTTCAAGCCCTTCTGAAAATATCTACAGCTTTTGTGAAGTACACAACTCCCGACAACACAACACACTTCTCAAAAAAATATTTCACCTCACTCAGCTTCAGTGACACTGTCAATTTATTACTTCCAATGATATTATGTTCCAATGCCCTAGACTCATGGAGCTGGATTGAAGGAGGCAGCATTCAATCGTTGAAAACTGTACTAACCACTGTGAAATATATCCCAACCTGAGATGACCTGGGAGACATTCTTAATGGAATGGAGGAGGCTTACTGGGAAGGTATCCATGGTGTCAAGTTGACATTATCAACTCCTCTGGGCAAGAAAATTGTGGCTGGTCATCTATTGCTGGTGAGTCCTCACATGCAATCCTTGCAAAATGATTGCATTCATCCAGATTTCATATCTGAATCTACATTGCTGTCATCAACCACACCCCACACATCAATTTGGCACGAGCGGCATTCTGTAGACTTACAGAGGCCTCACTCATCTCTCAAGAGCACCTTGATGTTTTTGGGAAGGAAAATATCTTTGCAATAAGTCAAGCCTTCTCCACAGCTGCTTCTATGCCGCTATGGGAATTTGGTACACTCACTGGGGAGCACTGGCTGCACAATGATATTCTGAACAGTTATGGAGAACTTATCTACTTCCGCCATCTGGCTATTAATCCTATCTGTGAGGTACAATACTTGCCCTTGACTACACATTTCTTTGAAGAGGCAGAGCCCTTATATAATCAAGATCCTCGTTTGTATAGTCCCAACCCCATTGATATCCGCTTGCACCTTTGTTCATCACAATTTTGCAGGTTTGGAGTTAAAGTGTGGCATGAAAACCACTGGTCTGCTTATTTTTACAACCACTCCAACATTCTGGAGCATCAAGATTCTCTAGGTTGGCCTCCAATGCAAAAGGTCCTCAACATCCTAAATTGGGTATTATATGGTGTCATTACCCCTGCAGTTGAGAGTTTTCTCACTGTTTCCAGGCCACTGCAGCAAAGTGGTAGTGGAAGCTGTGGTCTAATAGCTCATAATTTTATGGAAAATCACATGGATCCCACATGCGCACCCTGGACCATAGCCAATGCACAGCAGGAACGTGACAGATGGCTCTGGGAATTGGTTTTGTATCATATCTGTAGCTTGGGACATGGTGTGAGTACTTCACCACCTTGGAGAGTCCATGCTTGCTCTTACCTTACTCTTGCAGCATTTCAACAGCTGGACACGACTTGCCCCAGGTGCTCCTGATCTGAAGCACAATCCTCCAAATGCCCCAATCCCAGAAGTCTCAGTTCCATACCTGGATTATAACACATGTGAGATTGAGGTCTGTTCTTGTTATAAATAAACATACATTGCACACACTCATTGTGGTGACAGCTGTCACACTCTATCTTTGAGTTTTTGAAGCTCCCAAGGGGTTTGATGTCTCATGTGCCACCTTTTTCTGGAACACTATTAGTACATCTTGAATTAATCTATTAAAATTTCAATGGTCTGACCAGTTATTTGTTCAGCCACCATTAGAGCTGAAGAAGAAAACCTTCACTCCAGTTGACCAACTTACTGGCATTGATGCACTTCTTTTGAAAGTTTTGTTTCCAAGTAAAGCAATCCTAGATGGCAACACGAGACACAGCTCTGTTATTGACCTTACCAATCTCTCAAGTCCCCCAGGAGTGCATGCACACGCACAAGTCCAAGAACAGTAACCATACTCCCCCACTGACTCTGAGTCATTATGTCCAGATCCAAGGTCACTCTGGAACCAAAAACCATTACCATGATGCAAACGAACATTGCAGCCACACAAAACAGTTGGGTCTCCATCAGGGACATCCAGCAATGCACCTATCATTATCACAGACTCACCAATTCAAAATGCACAAGTCCACATGAAAATCAAAGCTGAAACAGTGGCCACGACCAGTTCACGTTATATCTGTACACTGCCTTCCAGTGCCCCTGTCATTGGAACAGTTTTTGCAAGTTTTGAAGAGGCCAAAGCCAAATTGTGCAAATATGAGGAGACTCGTGGGAGCAAGCTTCGTGTTGCCCAGAACAAGAAATGCCCTGGTGGAGAGATCAAGAAGATAACCCTTCGTTGCCATGCATATGGAAAACACAAACCTGCACATGATGTTACTATTGACCCTAAGGACCATTGTGAAGGATGAACCATCAAGTGTGGATGCATGGTACATTATAACCTCACATCAATCCTTGGGACATCAATGTGGACACTCTCATTCGCCACATACAACCATAACCATGATTGCACTTTGGCAGTTGGTGCACATGCCCCTCGACCAGCACCCCAGGCTCAGTGCCAAATCATTGAGACCTATGCCACTAAGCCATTCTTTACCCATCAGCATATTAAAACTGTGCTGAGTGAAAAATTTTCACATCAACCTCTTGAAAATCGTCAAATTATAAATGTGATCAATGATGCTTGGGGATGTGCATGATCTGATATTGAACAACTTGGTGGTGACTTTGCCTCCATAATAAACAGCTTACAGCAAAAGGTCGCCAATGGCAAGGCATGGACATATAGCCTCAGGTTAGATGATGAAGGGAAGGTTGTTGGTTTGTGGTGGCAATCACCACAGCAGGCAGCACATTGTCACCGTTATTCTGATATCCTCATCAATGATAATGCAGCAAATCACAACCAATATGGCTACCCTCTCAATATTGGAATCATCATTCACAATTTTGGCAACTCACAAAATGTCTGGTATGCACTCAAGCTCGTGAGGATGGTGCCATGCATACATGGGGACTCCACAACCATCTGGATGCTGCTGGGAAACCCCCCAATGTCTTTGTCTCAGATCGTGATCCTGCATTGATGTCAGTGGTACCCAAACTGATGCCATTCACCTATCAGATGTATTGTCTGCATCACCTCGAAGGTAACACCTTGCATGCACACCAGCCCATCTTGAGGGATTCATGGAACCAATTCAAGCAAGACTTTTGGACTTTCTACCACTCAGTATCCCCAGAGATATTTGACACACGCTGGAAAGTGTTAGAGAGTACATACCCAGCAGCCAAGACTGATCTGACTGAGCTATTCACCTCTCATGAGCACTGGGCACATCCATGGACATCACAGCATTTCACGGCTGGCATCCGCACAAACAGTTGGGTAGAGAGTGAGAATCATGTCAACAAAGCTTTGGGTGGACCCAAACAAATGGCATATGAACTGTTCAATCTCCTCAACCAACGCACCCAGACACAAACAGACAAGGAGATGACACAAGTTCATGAGGTGCATATGAATGTCATCTTGTAGCTCTGCACTCACTTGAACCCACAGGCTACTCAGAGGCACCATGATGACAACCTCGAAGTGCTGTTCACCAAACCTCTAGCCCTACTGTGTGAATATGTAGGACCATTCACTCTGCAGACCACTGACTGAGAAATGAAGCTGAGTATATACTATCATGCTGAGGTCTTACAGCTCCCAGATGGACATCGGGCTTGGGTTTGTTTTCACACATTCAGGTCACATTGCAAACACTGATACTGTGATGTCACCTTTCAGTCAGAGTACGCAATACAAGCAGAGGAAGTGACTGGTTTTGAGTGGAAGGATGGCAAAGAAAAGGTTCATACATCTGTGGCATGTCTGTGGTTATCAACTGATATCTATGACAGCACATGCATAACGCATTCTCCAATGACAACAGTCTGATCTCCACCACGTTTTTGCTGCATCTTATCACTGGCCAAGGTTTCCGAATCCAGCACCTCCTTCGCATCATACATCTTGGTACATCTACTGCCCACATGCTAGCTATCCTTGAATCAGGAAGCTATGTGTGTGATAGCACAATGGGAACAAATTTGGGCATTAACTGTTGACACTTCTATTGTGCACTGGCCCGAGTCAGTGGCATGCTTTTTCATCTAGCTACAATCTGTTGAAGGTGCGGTCTGTCATCACCTTCACCCTTCACACATATTTGACAGCCTGTAGATGGTGGCAGGATCCTGGTATGGATGCCACATCCATCTCGCCTGTCACATTGACACACACCATGCTGGAATGAAGACTTGGACTTTGTGCACAACCTATCCACATTTCTCAGTTTTCCAATCCTTTGGAGAACATGCGCACAGCCTACACCTCCACCTGCCACCCAGACAGTTAATGCACACACCATCCTTCATGAAGCAAATGCAGCTGTGAAATGTCTCACCAACGGCATCCAGACTCAAGAGCAGCTTGACTGACTTGTGGCGCAACTTAATGCTATTGGGTATGTTTAATACCTCTATTTTCAGTTCTACTTCATGCTTACTACTTCAGATAGTGTGGCCCAGGCTGACACCCTTAACCCAGAGCTGTCAATCCGCAATTCTCCTGTCCCACAACAGAAAGGCCATCCCCGGACTGCACGCATCACCTCTGCCATTGAAGGACCACGGCATGGTGGAGGCAGGAGCAAACAGCCATATCCTCCAGCTCCTGCATTTCAATCTCAACCAAGTCTTCTGGAAAGTAACCCCATCACGAATTCACCTCCCCATCTGCACCATCATCAAAACCGTTGTGGGCTGTGTGGTGAAGCAGGCCACAATTGCTGGCGCTGCTATGATGTCCATCAGGAGAGGCAGGAGGACCAAGAATGCCAGTGCTGAGAAGACCGCCGCACATTAAGAGATGGGTAGTTGGTACATGGGTGTTCGTAGGGGCTGTATACATAGTGTGGTGATTCCATATACAGTTCAAAGAATGATTGTTCACGTACCTGAATTGCTGTGATTTCCAAGCCCTTCGGAAGCACTATCGCTTTCCAGTCCGACCCTGCAGGCAATCTGCCTAGTGCCAGGACCCAGACTGAATCTTCTTATCGAGAAACCCAGGTTTCTGAACAAGCACTTGCAGAAACCTGGGGTTTCTTTTCTCATGGGGGGTTGCTCGATAGACTTATCTGATTCCATGTGATGCACTCACAGAGGTATCTACTATCAAGTGAGGTTCATGAAGGTCACAACCTGGTCAAACACTACAACATTAAAGAGAGCAGCCTTGAAAACATGCCTCCAGGTACAGGCTGAGATCATGGGTGAGATGTGGTGGCAGAGGTCTATGGTGTGGTCTACAGGTGGTGATTACCTACCACCTAGTATTGAAGATGATGTGGATGCACCTGGACAACTATACACATGACTGTATTGTGAAATATCATTTAGTTACTAACCTTGAGTCCATGGACCCATTCACAGACTTGGCTCCCAGTGGCAGCTGGCGAGTGGCTGGGTCATTCACTATCTCACAGAGTAAATTTAAGATTCTCTTGTCACCCTTTGCACATGGTGATAAAGCCTGAATTACTTGCATTGACCCCACTATGTTGGTGATAATGGTGTTTTTTTTTCTCATTGGGCCCAGCCCAGCAGTGTGAGTGAAGGGTCTCCTCAACTTAAATTGAGCATTGGTACTGTGTTAGCCGAGACGCGCGGGAAAATTAGCTAAGGTGCCAAAATGTTAGGTGGGGTAGCGACTCAACAACTCGTATCCAATCCAGAGCATACATAGCATCTACACATACTATAAAGGTGATAACCGATGTCATCCAATACCCTTACCGATGATAGGACCACCCTCAGGTGAGGATTGGTTGCATCTCAAGGGAGCCATCTGCACCTAGGTTGCCTAAGACTTATGAGAATACAGCTGCTCACCCATACCTATTTTCGCAAACCTCCCAATCGAAATCATCCGTGAAATCCTAGAGATCGTGGCCTGGAAGAACAAATCGACGGCTACAACGCTCGTCCGAGTGTCGAAGCTCGTCCGCGTGTGGGTAACACCCATACTGTACAATTCCGTGGAAATACGCACGGTTGATGAAGCCGAAACCTTCATCGGTACGATTCGAACATCGGATGCCATTCCGGGCAACTATGTGCGCTGCCTTATTATCATGGCATATCTACACTCTCCCCACATTGGTGACGATTGGACAGCAAAAGCAATCATCCTAGCGGCGTGCCCAAACATAGAGGTTCTTGTCATCAAATCCCTCACTCTTGGCACAAACGTTCCTCAGCTACTACCTGCGAACGTATGCCCAGGACCTCGAGAGATGGTGACGCTTCCCCCACAGAACCCCTCTTGGAGAGTTTCTTTTCGCTATGCTCTATTCAGAAACCTCACACATCTGTTCATGAGTGTAAATGTCTGGAGTGGAAAAGAGTTCATCGAATTCCCATGCTTAAGTCATTTAGGATTTGCGGTATTGGACACCCACTCTCAAACCCGGTTTCAACTTTCGCCGACGCTTGTATCCGATATGCTTTCCTCACTTCCCTCTCTCAAAATTCTTCTCCTCTGCGCCTACGCTCGCACTACTCGTCCGACTTTGCCTATCGGAGAAGAATGGCGGAGACTTTCGGAGATACGAGACGAAAGATTGCTTGCTGCCCCAGGAGTAGAAGAGGCGGCATGGGTTGAGCTCGTAAAGCAGGGGAAAAGTTTGTGGGACGATGCAGAAATGAAATACAAGGACTGGCGCAACTGTGTCCTAGTAGCTGGTTAAGGTTTACCAACTATACGTTGTATGATACCCTACAACCTCCCTTCGAGACTTTCGATTTTTAGCACTGTCTCGCAAAATCAGATCAAAACGATTTTTTTTTTGTCTTGTCGTGCACGGACCTTTGAGGAAGTGTGACGTGACATTCGCACGTGGTTTAATCTCACTTGTGTGAATCCTACTCACATCACACTGCTGCTCTTTCTAGACTGCGATTCTGAGATGGACCGGGCAGCCAGCCTGATGAGTGAGTGGCGCTGTTAAGCTTCATACTCCATATCTGATTCTTTGTGCGTAAGTTCTTTTACAGGTTTTGTACGCAGATTGTATGTTGTTATGGTAGAATCATGGGTACAAGGTGAGATGCCTCTGAATTGGGAGGAAAAGTCAGGCTTGATCTACTGGAGAGGTGTGACCGCGTCACTCTGCACAGAAGTGACTGTCCATCGGTGACCACTTCACTCCTCAATAGATCTCTAAGAACACGTTTCATTTTCCACGAAGGTGAGGAACGCTCTTCGATGATTCAAGCTACTGGATGCAATTACAAAGATCTATTTTCTCTTCACGCGTCATCGATTCATCGTGCATGCGCAATCTTACAACATTCGCATGTCAGAACTTGGCTTGGAGCCACCTGTGAAGCATGGTAGATCTCATATTTTCACTATCGTATTCTGCTTTCGTTCATTCTTGTATCTACGTTCATACCTTGGATGCGACGTTTGCGCGACTGATCTGATTATGCCGGAATGTACACACAGCACATCTCAACTCCTGAATCTCTCCTCAGCACTTCGATACTCAACGACATGGTTTTCCTTTCCCATATCCCCATTCCCATCTACCTACACTCCTTTTTTCCTCTGCGTGCCTCCAATTCGTTGCTCTGAAAAAGCATCATTACCTAGTCCTTGCGCGGTAGGAGGACAAGTACTAACCACTACGTTGGACCGCCACGACTCAGACACGATAGCCACGCGAACTTGTTTGTATAATATTTGTCACTTCAAGAACGACAGGGGTGGAAGGGTTTGCGGTATTTATAAGTTCACGTTAAGGGTGATATTGCATTGTGGGTATTTCTGACCTTCCGGCTCTTCTTTAACGTTGCTATGCTTATTCAGTCGGTCAATATTCCACTTTCACCAAACCATAAAAAAAAGAAAAGCTTGGACCAAGAATACTATACGTTCTACCCCCATGCATAATTCATTCTTCTCCCTTAAATTTGACCACGATGGATTTCATACCCGCCATAACGAGCCACCATATATTACAGTAAGGGTCACTTGCACACCTACATCGTCAAGCGTTACAACCAACAGCGAAGATGAAGCCAGTACAATCTCATGATCCGTATCATAACACAGAAATGACCATCGGAAGCTCCGTGCGACGTGATCCTGACCCCTTAATCCTGTCATAAAAGCAATAAATAAACATCGGACGCGAACATCTTATTGTGAAACCTTGGAACGTTTGGGTGAACAATTTAGAAGGGACTTACATCGGAGTCATAAGCCTCGCAGCCCCACGCACGATCTCCACCCCCGGGGCGGGCGAGAAGTCGAAAGCAGAGATGAGCTCGATAATGATGGCCTGCATTTCGATGATGCTGGACATGCGTGCGGGACATTTGGGTGAGTGAAAGGGCAGTTAGCACCTGATGGGAAGGAGGGCTGTCCTGTCGGTACGTACGCAAATCGCCACCTGTGCAAGAGTCAGATCGAAGATATAATACATTAGGAGTTCGGGTGAATTTACCCGATGCAACCCCGCACACCGCTGCTGAAGGTTGCACTGCCCAATTTTAGCGTTAATATCATCAAATTGAATAGAGAAATAACAATTGCCAGGGACGAAATATGCACGCAAAAGGACACAATGCAACACTCACAGATTCGCGAGGACACCCAAACCTTGCGTCGATTTTTCACCGTCATTACCGTATCGACCTTCCTCTAGGAATCGCTCCGGCCTCCATTGGTCTGCGTCATTTCCCCATATAGATGTGAGCCTGTACGGATCAGTTTCAAAAGGAGGCGGGGATGAGAGCCACGGGGAAGGAGTGAAGTGAAGAAAGGAGAAAAAACGCGCAATGAAAAACGGCAAACCCACCTGTTATACGCCGCAATACTCAGGAATACATGCTGTCCCTTACTCACCGGAATACTTTTCACTTCCTCCCCCATCCGAGTCCTTTGCGGCGTCATGAGGGGAATCACGTCGTCTTGCCCTGCTTCACGTTGTAGACCATGCACGATGGGGTGGAAGCGAAGCGTTTCCTGTGAGGCGGGGTGGTACATAACGGGTCTGTGAGACTTGGGCCAAATACGATCAACGAATGACTGAGTGATGTAGCATACCTTAACAACTGCACCCAAGTACATCATTCCATCCAAATCCTCCACACTAAGCTCGTCGTGCCCCCGCATCGCCTTTACTCGCATCTTTGTCTCGCCAATCTCCTGTCTGACTTTCTGCTGTACATCCGGGTGACGTGAAAGTTCATGCAGTACAAATGTGGTAGTTGTGGGTGGCCTGCTATGAAGAGGGTTCTGAGGGTGAGGTTGAGGATGTGAGATTATGTAAGGGAGCTACTAGTAAGACGCCAGGGAAATATGGAGAAGGAAGGAGATATATATGAGGACCTACGTGAGTTGAGCGAGAATCTCCTCTTCGTGTAATTTGTTTTTTGATTCTGAAGAGGTCAAGTTGTTGCGGACTAATCGATGATTATCCCACCCGGACGCGGCCCCGGAGATCACATGGCATCAGCACCATATCACGTAACGAAAAGCCGCACTAACCAAGGATACTCATAACATCTTTCCCTCCCTCATTCCCCCTCTTATACTCCTCTGCCTGCCTCTCGACAAGCTCCTTCGCCATTCCTCTTGCAATCCTCATACAGCCATTGAACTGTTTGAACGGTCGGACGGGAAGTTCCTGCGTGAGCGAGATCAGCCATTGAGGGAGGAGGCACCAGAGGTCTTCAATAACGATCTCAGCGTCGGAGAGCTCAAGGAATGCGAGGGCCCTGAGTGTGGAGTGGTATTGGTTTTAGCGTGATAAGGGTAAAGGGGTATCAAAGCTACATACATGAGGTTACTGTATGCGCTGCAGAATTTGTTGTCGGAGCCCTCATCGATAGCGGCGAAATGATAGTCAAACGCGGCTGAGGCAAAGAATGTTCGGAAGCGGATTGATTAGCAAGGTCCTTGACGAACCGGCACCGATCGCATCCAGTGTGGTGCGAGAAAGTCATACGGGGATATCAACCACAGTACTCATGCTGTCTGCATTTCGAGAGTTCTTTTAGTTTTGTTACGGTCTGGACAACTTTCAGTGAAGATTGTAAATGTGACTTTACGCTAGACGAACCTTGTGTGCTGTACTCCTGAAAATCGGGAGAAAATTTCGTAGTGAGCTGTATGAGAATGCAGGGCTCATCATCTTTCGTTGGCGGGCGTGCTGGAAACCTATTTAACCATGATGAATATTAGCATCGCTGCAGATATGGACACGGCTCAGGAGCGTCCCTTCGGCCCACACGATGCCTCTGCCTGTCATGAGACCAATCTCTGCGCGAACGTCGTAGGGTTTCGGAAAGTTGTAACCGGTGGTGTTGAGAATGTAGTGTAGAGCCTGTGTATGACCCTGTGTATTAGCGATTACAACATAGTAAGACACAGCCAATGACCTTTGGATCTGAAATAAATAGCATTTCCCTCTGATCGTATATCAACACCTTTCTTGTTTCCTGCCAATATCGCTGAACATACTCACACCAAATGTTCGCCGTATGCGTATCGCATTGCCATACTCCCGCGTCCACGCAAAGTCTGGATCAGCGTATTCCTTGGAACGCAACATATCCACAGCATTCCCTGAGGAAGGAAAAACCCATGGAAATGATCAAAATGGCAGGAGGAGAAGTGCGTACCGATAAGCCAAGAACCTGGAGGTGGACCAGGAAGGTATGCCATGGAACGTCGGCGGGGCCGTTGTGTGATGATTCGGAGGAGGAAGAATATGGGAATAGCCAAGAACGGAGTGAGAAGGTATTGAAATGGCATTTGGCCCGCTGAATGGATACGGTATGTTATTGAAGGGAAAGATACTAGCACCACACAGATGTCGAAGGCGCCGACACCCCCGGGCATTCAAGACCGGGTGCACCTGTTACCGCGCGCGCCCTCACTTTTTGGCAGACTTCCTTTATTTTCATGATCACTGGCTGCAAGCAGGAAAAAGATCGCACCTTGAATTGAAAAGTTCACCTCCACAACTGTCGCCCGCCACTGCAGTATGATCTTAGCATAACTATAGCGGGCCGATTTTGTCATTTCCTCTAGAGACTGCTCTAGTCTTTTTTTTAAATCGGATCGACGGAGTGATGGTTGCATTGAAGCACTCTTCGAATAAGAGACGTGGAGCTCCCCCCTGCTGAATTGGACTGTGCCGTTTCGGAGTATTATGCGAAGCCCACGAGAGAAATGAATGTAGGTGATTTTGCAGCGCTCGTCGGTGTCGTAACTGAGTCTGCGCCGAGGCTGGGTTGTCATTATATTCAACAATGTATACGCAGATATTGACATGCAACTTGGAGAGTGATCATGATATTTTTTCGAATGTGTCATGGTTAATTTTAAAAAGGAAATCTTTGAATTGTCCTGAATATAATATCCAAGAAATAGATTGCTAGGTATAAAAGCAGAAATACAACTCTTACAGATTATAGTCAGTGCACGCCAGCCTGCAAGTTTTACCCAACAGCGGAACTAGCAACAAATCCTGTATCGACCCATTCAGACCAAAAACCCGATCTCGTTTCCTTGAACTTGTAATATATGTGAGAATTGGTTCCAACACTGAACACTGCCAAAACATCCTTATTTTGGCAGACTGCTTTGGGTCCTCTGATCATCGTGCCTTTCAAATCGTCCCATGGGTGCCATGATCCGTTTTCCAAGGCCCTGTGGAAGATCGTCTGCTGGTTTCCAAGCGCGAAGAGATTGATCACACCCGGTGCGGAGGTAATAACGTCTAGTGAGACAAATATGCCACTGTGAGCCTGAAATTTCCATTTCTTCTCATCGTCTGTGGTCATGGCGTTAGAGGTAAGATCCCGTATATGAATGATGTACTCACTACAGAAGACGTGGTTGAGATTACCATCCACAATACCAAAAACGTCCAAGCATCCTGGCTGAGCTGATACCGCCTTGAGAGATGTCACGTTCCATGTGCCAGGTAGTTTCTCTGAGGGACTCCAACCAGATCCAGAAACCCAGCGGTAATGATAGAGCGTATCGTCCATGCGGTTAACAGAGAATAACGACACCTCGTCGGGTCCAGCACTGGCGGCAGTAAGAATGATCTCAAAGTTGCCTATGATCTTCTCATATCCGTCTTTAGGAGCATGAACGACCCCGTTCCAAGTCTTGTGACGTATGACATGGTCGTCTTCGACAAAGAAAATATGAAGTGTGCCGTTTTGGTTGGCGATGACTGGCACGCCGAGAAGGTTCCCGCCCAATTTCACCCACGGGCCCAGGTCACCATCGTTTACCAAATCGAAATTGGATTGGTGCAATGCATTGTCGCGAGCAACAGTGAATACACTGAGCTCGCCGAGGGCCCGTGAGATGGTGACCGGTTCGAAGCGCCACGGACCACTGGCGTTGTGATGGTAAGGGACCCACGCCTTTGGGCCGCCGTAATTGTAGGACCAGTTGATGAATCCACCTGGGTCGAGGACAAAGAAATTGGTTCGACCTGGTCCCAGAGAAGTCATTATGAATGTGATTCCTGGGAAAAGATATGAGGACGTATAGACAATTTGGTTGAAATAGGGGGGAACTTGGAGTTACCTACCAGTACGGATGGGCCTAGAATTGAATGGTGAGACGCGGGAACTGAGGATGTATGGACGCCGTGGGAGATGACGTCCTCCTTTTATTGTCAAGATTTGATACTTTAGCCAGAGAAAGCATTTCTAGGGCGGACTCAGGCTGACATTCTGCCCATTTAAATCCCCATGTCAGGCCTTGCAAAGACAGGTCAAATATTTTACTCATACATCCTGTATAGTGAGTTCACTGCCCGTAATAACTTGCCGTTTTATGCCTATAGCTGTCAATTTCAGGAAAGGCTCGGAGTTGTCATCTCGGTGCCTCACTGCCAGTGGCAAGACCTATGATGTCAAGGGAATCGTTACTGGGTGACGTCTGCGAGGTAATCTGTCTGATTGGTCCATCTAAGTGCGCAATCTGAAGCTTAATCTGAGGCGTGGCATCCTGGATAAGGCTGAGGTTTCAGGCTAACGGAACTAAGCCCACCTGTCTCGGGCGCGGCAACTCCTTGTCGAGTACATACTCTCAGTTTGAGTGCGCACATCCACAGCCCGAAGAGTATTGGTTGCTGCTCGTCATACCCAACGGTTTCTTCCTTGACATCGCTCCGATCCGGTTGTGCCTACTAGTAGCATTGCACTTCTAGAAAGCTCAAGTCAGTCTATCGGATACTAAATCTCGAGGACGCAAGAAAAGAAGATAGGATGGCAAATATTACATAATGTTTGGACTCTGGTCTGATCATCTGCATCAGTGTCTAAGCACCAATCCGTGATTCTCTCCTGATCCTGGCATAGGCTTTAGATGGCCCACTTACACGGACCAGTCAGAGGGAAAACTTCAGCCGAAACTCATTGTAAGTGTTTGGCCTTTAGGAACGAGGCGAACAGTTCGCCTTTATTAACACTAAAATTTATAGGCTAAAAAGGCAAGAATAAAAAATTTGGCCCGGTGTCCTTGTGGGATTTGACTGCGTGAAGGATTTAAATGGGTAGGATTTGGGTCTTCCCCAGAGCAATAGGCTCCCCTCGCTCGAGTCGCATTCAATTCCTGGCCACAAAACGGAAGGAGCTCTCGTATCACCACAACCGTGACGCCACACTATAGTACTGCCACGTCTCGGGCTCACCATTGAATTCTCTTCCTATCTGTAGGTGACTTTACTCTATTTACACTATCTATCCTTATATATTTTCAAAGGAATCACATTCATAATGACTTCTTTGATACCAGGTGAAATTAAATTGTTCATCCTCGACCCAACTGGATTCACTGTCAATTGGACCCGCGGCGGCGGAAAGTTGTGGGGTCCGTACCAACACAACCCTGCAGGTCCATGGATCTTCACACCGATCACCATCTCACGCACCCAGGCTGAGCTCAGCGTATTCACTGTTGCTCGCGACAATGCATTACACCAATCCAATTTCGACTTGATAAACTATGCTGATCTTGGCCCATGGGTAAATTTGGGGGGGAAGCTTATCGGCGCGCCAGTCATCGCCAACCAAAACGGCACGCTTCATATTTTCTTTGTCGATGATGACCATTTCATACGTCACAAGACTTGGAACGGAGTCCTTCATGTTCCTAAGGATGGATATGAGAAGATCGTAGGCGACTTTGCGGTACCTCTTGCTGCCGCCAGTGCTGGACCGGACGAGATGTCATTATTCGCCGTTAGCCGCTTGGACGGTACACTCTATCATTATCCTTGGGTTTCTGGATCTGGTTGGAGTCCCGCGGAGAAACTACCTGGCACATGGAACGTGACATCTCTCAAGGCGGTATCAGCTCAGCCAGGATGCTTGGACGTTTTTGGTATTGTGGATGGTAATCTCAACCACGTCTTCTGTAGTGAGTGCATTATTCATATACGAGTTCTTACATCTAATGCCATGACCACAGACGATGAGAAGAAATGGAAATTTCAGGCTCACAGTGGCATATTTGTCTCTCTAGACGTTATTACCTCCGCACCGGGCGTGATCAATCTCTTCGCGCTTGGACAACAACAGACGATCTTTCACAGGGACTTGGAAAACGGATCATGGCACCCATGGGACGATTTGAAAGGCACGATGATCAGAGGACCCAAAGCAGTCTGCCAAAATAAGGATGTTTTGGGGGTGTTCGGTATTGGAACCAATTCTCACGTATATTACAAGTTCAGGGAAACGAGATCCAGTCTTTGGTCTGAATGGATCGATACAGGGGGTGTTACTGGTTCCGCAGTGGGTTAGAACTTGCAGGCTGGTGACTATAACCTGTAAGAGTAGTATTTCTGCCTTTATACCTGGCAATCTATTTCTTGCATATTTAATTGAGCACGATTCAAAGGTTTCCCTTTTAAAAATTAATTTTGAAACATTCCTGAAAATATTATAATCGGAGTCACTCTCCAAGTTGCATATTAAGATCTGCGTAGGCTTTGATGATATGAGCGGCCATCCAAAGCTACCACGATTTGCCAAACCCAGTCGCTTGAATGTAACACTTGTTGTTCTTCCTTTCCCTCAACCGACTCTGAGCCCTTTGTGTCTCCTGCCAAGGAAACCCCGCTTCACCTTGTTTTCTATTTTTTCTTTCTTTCTTTCAGCGTGTCTATTCCCTCCGAATCCAAGTTGATCACTCTCTTCAAGCCAATTTATAGCTAGCCGATGCCGTTCTAAACGTTGAGCTCCCAGACGTAGAACGTGCAATTCACCAACTCTACGGGATTCAACATGTACTATATAGTCTATCGCCAATCCATATATCCCACCTGAATCTGTCAACATTATGATCACCCATTCGTGAAGAAAGATCCTCCCTCAGTTGTCCCTGGACATTATCCTCAGGCTCCTAATGGAAACCCTTCCGAGTCCTCCAAAAATAGACATGATACTCCGCTTAGTTGCTCCTAGTTTGATATTTCAAAATATGGAGTCCATCAGAGAAAGAATGCAGATGATTTTTGGGAGCTCATCGGTATTACATAAATCGCTTGTCATATCCATTGAGGCATACAAAGTTCTTGACATGCATCTTGGACGTGATTGTGGTATGCTGAAATGATGAATTCCTCCTCAGTGTCCAGTGTACTAGGGGAAACATCTGAAACGTGTTCAATCGAATACATCCAAGAAATCGGTCGCCGATATCGAAGACGAAACATGGCTCTTACAAAATAGAGAAGTACTAACCTGCGGATTCTACCCCGCTGACGAAATAGCGTTACCGCCTACATTGACCCATTCGGACCACATAGCCGTCCTTTTGGTCTTGAACTTGTAATATAAGTGAGAGTTGTTTCCAACACTGAACACGCCCAAAGCATCTTTATTGTGGCTTACTGCTTTGGGTACTCTAATCATTGTACCTTTCAAGTCGTCCCATGGGTGCCAGGAGCCGTCTTCTAAGGCCCTGTGAAAGATTGTCTTTTGTGTTCCAAGCACGAAGAGATCGAGCACTCCCGGTGCGGAAGTAATAACGTCCAGAGAGACAAATGTGCCATTGTACGTCTGCAATTCCCATTTCTTGTCCTCTTCTGTGGGCATGACGTTATAAGTAAGATGTGATATCTGGATTATAGTCGTGCACCTACTGCAGAAGACATGGTTGATATTGCCGTCGACAACACCGAAAACGTGCAACAATCCGGGGTTATCTGACACAGCCTTTAGAGATGTCGAGTTCCATGTGCCGGGTAGTTTCTCCCGAGGGCTCCAACCAGATCCAGAAGTTCAGCGATAATGATGGAGCGTATATTCGATGCGATTAACAGCTAATAACGACACTTCGTCCGGCCCAGCACTGACGGCAGTAAGAGTGATCGCAAAGTCGCCTTCGATCTTGTCGTATCCGTCTTTGGGGGCATAAGCGATCCCGTCCCAAGTCTTATGGTTTATGGCATGGTCATCTCCCACAAAGAAAATATGCAGCGTGCCATTTCGGTTAGCGACGGCTGGCACGCCCAGAACTTTTCCACCCAGGTTCTTCCATGGACCCAGGTCACCATAGTTTATCAAGTCGAAATTCGACTGGTGCAGTGTGTTGTTGCGAGCAATAGTGAATACACTAAGCTCTGCGAGGGTGCGCGAGATGGTGACCGGTGCGAAGCGCCATGGACCACCAGCGTTTTGGTGGTAAGGGGTCCATTTCTTCCCCCCGCCGTAGGCCCAGTTGATGTGGCCGGCGGGGCCAAGGACGAAGACGTTGGTTCGCCCTGGTCCCAGTGACGTCATTATGAATATGAATCCAGGAAAGACGTATAGACAAAACAGAGTGTGGATGAGGGGGGGAGTTGAATGGTGATGTGGGGGAGTAGTTTGCAGCGCCGTGGGGACCTGATGGCTGTTTGTTTTTAAGGAGTTGGGCTTGACGCAACCGAGGGGAGTCAAATACTGTCGAGACGACTGCCGTTCTATTTGAAAGCCCCGCGCCGATATATGTCAAGCTAAGTAAGGACGAGCCAAATGTCTGATTCTATATATGATTTTTTCCTACCCATAATAAAAAAATGCGTCATTTTAGGCCTATGAATGTCAGTTAAAGAGTGAGGCGAGCTCCGAGCCGCCTAAAGAGACCTGCGATGTCAAGGGAATTGTCTCTGACTGAAGTTCGGCGGGGTGGACCGTCTGTCTAATCCATAAAAATGCGCCACTTTAAGCCTATACCCAAGACGTGTCATTCTTGGTAAGACTGAAGTTTCGGTGTAGCGAGCCTAAGCTCACCTGGATGAACTCCTCTCTGTGCATAATTCATCTCCATACTCAATTTTGAGTGCGCATATACACAGTTTGAGGAGTTGCTGCTAGTCTTGACGTCTCATTATAACAGTTTTCGTCCCTGACCTCTTTATTATTCGGTCGTGCTTAATGTTGCACGTACAGAAAGTCCTAGACCAAGTTAGTCTACGTCTGAATCAGCAGTGGTAAATGACGAAGCGACATTGAGCAGAGATCACGCAAGGGCGTCGATGCACTGCTATAGATCACGAAAGGGGACTTGTGGAGGTAGTGGCGTTGTAGGACATATTTTCGGGCAGTGCGGTTGTTGGTACTGTAGGAGGCTCATTAGCCCTTGGCGTGATCTGAGGCGCGGACTATTAATAACAGATCTGATTACAATACATACCCAAATTTCGACCAGCGTAGTTTACATGTGGAGATCTGAGTATGTCGGTGAGCCCTACGCCAGTAAAACCTGAGGCGCAGGGTGAGGACTCGCACCAGCCTGAAAGTCTTTCGTCTCCGCACTTTGGCCACCGCAAGTGTAGTACCTGAGCTGGCTGCACCCACTTTCAACTTGAATGATTTTTCAGCGTGCTCATCGCCAGACGCAAATACCGCGTCTGGACCTCCCCTGCACACCATCATCAGCATCGACGACAGCGATCTTACCGCAACGCACCTGCAAACATTCGCGGTTCACGCATCGTTCTGATCCCACACTCTGGCCATCTGATCATGACCACTCCCTGTAGAGCAGAAATCTACGAAGACCGCTGAAGCCAAAGCTCTAGCGCCGGTTTCTCGGTAACGAAGTGCTGGAGCATTGCAGCCAAAGTGAGCGTAGCACATACCTGCAAGAATGTCACTCACATATATAATCTAAATTACATTATGTCGTACCCCATACGATCACCCTTTCCCCTGTCCCCGGGATCATCACAATTCATCTTCATATTCCACGCTCCAAGCCCCCTCATCAGCCTGATACCCCATCGCATCCCTATCCTCACTCATAACCCGCGCATACTCCAAGAATAACCTAGCCAGTCCATCAGTCCACATAAAGCCTTTACCCATACACACACCGACTCACCGAAACTGATACGCCACCATATCCTCTCTCCGGAAATACGCCTCACTCCACGCCTTTCCCGCATGAGCGATGCGTTTCGCAAGGGCATCATGTGCGCCGGTGCCGGCGAAGTCCCCACGGAAGAAAGCGAGAATGTCGTAAAGGTCGGAGAGGTCGATCTGTGAGTGGTTACATCAGACAAAGGCAAGGCATATGGAAGGAGCGCACGCACTTGCACGGGGACATAATGCACCCAGGGCATAATGCGCTCTGTATACCTATGCGGCGTGATGTAGCATTAGTCATAGGGAGTAGAGAAATGGAGAATCGAGCGCACCATTCGGGAAAAATAGTAGACTTGAGGATGAGCGAGTTGGATGTCATGAGACGTTTGAAGCGGGCACTCCAACCGTTCCCGTCAATCTGTCGATCATATAGAGTGAGCTAAATCAGACATGTCTGTGTTACAAGGAGTGGAAGAGACGTACGTCCATGATATACTTGTACTCCCAAGCCTCACGCCACGTCTGACGCTTGCGCCACTCGAACATCTTCTGCAAGGTCTCGCACACCGCGCCTCTGCACTGTATCGGCCGTCCCACAAACGCAACATCCATAAACGCTGCATTCAGAGCGCTCGTAGACACTCTTGTGCCGCGCCCTACTGCACCATCCCACCCGGGCACCACCATGTCCATATCCTCATCGTCCACAACCTCCTCTCCATCCACATCCCCCATCATCCCGCCACGCGGCATCAACACACTCGTCACGCCTCCGCGCCTCGTCCCCATCTCCACCAACCTAATCCTCTGGCTCACGTTCCATTCCTTCCCCTCCGCATGCAGTGCGCCCGTGTTGCTCCCGCGCCACAACAGCCTCGTGTCGATTTTATCTTCCCACTGCGGATCCACGCCCACCTCCTCCACCCATTGCTCCGGCACGGCGCTGAGAATATCATTATGCAGTGGTGAGACGCAGATGCTGAAGGTGGGCGCGAGCATGCGGTCGGGTGTTGGTCCATGCTGGTGCGGGTAGTGGTATTGCGAGAGGAAGCCGCTGAGTGTGAGGTGCGTTGGGTGGAGGCAGGGCGACATGGAGAGAGGGTGATTATGGATGAAGGACTTTGGGGCGGACGAAGGGCGTGGCGGCTGCAGATGAATGGGTGATGTAGGAAGAGGCGGTGGGGTGTGCGTGTGGATGGGGTAGGTCGGAGGGCAGGCGGCGGCCCAGCCACGGATAAGCTGAGATGCGGCGACGCGTTGGACGTCGATATCTGCACGTCTCGGTATCAGCGTTTCTACTTACATGCACACCCAACTCCACTCACATTCGCCACGCTCCGCAGCCTCCTCCGCCTGTCGCCTTAGCTCCCATCCCACAAACTGTGTCGGTCCATCGTGCATGGTGAATGTTGCGCGGAACGGTGGAAGCCACACCTCAACATCTTCAAGAAGTCCTAATTGGTCTTGCACGCGCTCCCGCCCAATGTGCGAGCCACCCATGGTGTCGTTCAGGAGGATGACGCGCGTGGCGCCGGGGTTTTTGCCGATAGTGAAGGTGTCTTCCTTGGATTCCCATTGGGCTTGCGCAGCACGAAGGACGGCGGGCGCCACACCCCAGAAGGGCTGCAGACGTGCGTGGATGGAATCATATTCATCGACAAGCTTCACCTCATGGAAATCGACGAAGTCCCACCTGCACGTGCGTAAGTACAGGAAGCATGGATGAACGGAAGGGGAGGGCATGCACCATATCTCGAAGCCCTTTGGTGGAACGCGTTTGTAGCGTCTCTTGTACTCTGCCACAGCCTCCTCAAGCGTCTTGCTTTGCCTCTCGACCTTGCGTCGCCACTGCGTCTCCGCCCGGGTTATGAGCTCGAAGATGGGGTGTTTGCCCCTGGGGTTCACCTCGAGCAGGCCGTCGGCACGATATGTGTGTTTTGCCGATTCGCCACTGGTGCGCTGTTTTCTCGGTTTCACAGCTGAGTTGGGCCTGATGGGTGTGGGGGCGGCAGGATCACGACTAAAACGCTTTTGGGCGGTGGCATCTTTCGCACGGAACTGCTTCCATTTGCTAAGGGAATCGTCACGCTTTTGGGGCCAGAAAATGATGGTTAGCGCGACGAGAGCACAGATAGTCCATGAGAGGAAGCGCGTGAGTCGAGGGGTGCGCCAGGATGTGCGAGTTCGGTGGCGCTGGAACGAGTGACCGATATGGATAGGCTTCGAGAGTGTTGGCATGCTCGTCGTGCTTGAGGGTGGTCGCGGGTGTGGTTGCGTCCTCGCAGTATGCGATGTAGATTGCAAGGCACCATGAGCGGTTATCCGTTATCGACTCGGACATAGTTGAGAAATGCTGCGGAGTTTCAATCGCGAGCACGTTCATGGTCCACCCAACGACATGCCAGTGCGCTCCTTTCCACAGCCAAAATGTGGGAATGGGAAATCACAAGTCGTCTGCAAGCGTCAGGTGAGATTGGCGGTAATTACAGGGCAATCACTTTGGAGCTTCTGTCGGCCGTCATCGTTCAGTCAAGCAAACTAGGCACTTCATTATTGAACATGTTTTGGGAAAGTCTGCGAGGTTGTCATCCTAAGCTCAAACAAAACGGTATTTGCGGATCTCTATACTCTGGCTTGCCTGACTGAGTCTCCCTAGTGGACTTGTTCAGACCCGAGAACATCCAACCCGAGACAATTGCGGGGGTATTGATGCAAGGGCTACATCCTACGGAGATAGATTTTTTTCCAGTACTTGGCTTGGCAACCCAAGCATTCACTTCCCTCGGGGTAGCATGTACTTCACTTTCCCTTCCCTTGAATCGTCTAACACTCGACTTACAACAGTTCTGAATCCGGAGAGGCCAAAGTCGACGACTACCACTCCTTTCTCGGTGGAAGAGCTCGACTTGATGGACGGATGCTTTACTCGAAGTTCTCAATGCTGATGGGAAGTTCTGAGGTCGAGAGCAAGCTGCTCTCCAAATGTTGGTACGCCCTGACTTTATGGATGCAATCTCTGTCCAGAAACCGAGGTATTCTGATCCAGGCATTCAAACGTGATAGCCAAGCCTACATATTTACCGGGAAACCAATCAAACCTCCTGCATTCGATTTCCGCCGCGTTGCTCCTATTGGTATTGACCCCGTACTCCTTCATATAATTCCGCAATCATTCCATCGGAAGGTCAGTATCTCCCAAAGTAATGTTGTCTCTTTACTTATTCCCCCCATCCAGTCCGATACTCTGGCTTGGATCTCTATGTTTGCTGGAGAGGAGACGGCAAAGGTCCTGGAACACTTGAATAGTATCGGAAATGCGATGAACATCGAGATGCACGCCCACCAGACGTATGCCAAATTATTTTGGGGGATAGAGGCTCAAGAACACCATGGAAAAATAAGGGCTTGCGTACTCACTCTACTAGTGGGGACTGAATCTGACTGACGACGAGGTAAAATATGTGTACAGGCGTAATACTCCAACGGTCATCGAAGATCCTGGCCCAGGGTTTATTCTCTTAAAGGACGGAGACGAGATAGACTTTGGACAAGGTCCCGAAGGAGAGAAACTGGGAAACGGCCCGCTTCCCTTGCTGTGTAACCTTCATCTTGCAGTCGCGAGGGCCATCCTGATGAGTGATGCGGCCGACACTGTAACGCAATGGATGGATGAAGCGGATGACTCAGACTGTCCCCATGTCTACCTAGCTTCTGATCCTTTCTTCAAGATCCTAACCGCAAAATTACATCTTGGGACTTGAATTGTGATTGCCTATATCATAGATTTCATATCATACTCTACTCCTCCGACTGTGTAGTCTCATTGGAGCCTCATGGTACTTCGTTTCGACTAGGTGCAGGCCTCCTGTACCATGGATGGGCGTGAGTGGGATGGTTGTGGAGACAGGGAGAGTTTGCGAAGAGGATGTAGGAAGAGCTACCAGTATGGGTGGGAAGGAGGAAGAGAAGGGTATGAGAAAACCTAACTAACAACCATGATCTGCGTCAGCTTTATTTCCGAGTAACTGATGTCAGAGCACTCTCGACGCACGCACATTGGTACTGCCAAAACGACACTGAGGCCACCTCTCGATTCGAAACTAAGGGTGTATTGACGCCTTTTTGTTGCCTTTTTTTCTTACTCACAGAACGCAGTCATTGCAGCCCAGGACAAGCAAGCTTAGTCCCGGCCCGAATCCTAAGTCTCATCAAGGATGCTACGGCGGTGTATAGGGTGGAAATGGCGCGCAGGATGGACCACACTTGAAAGAGTAAAATCCATCAAATATTCCCCATTGTACTTGCACACTTCTGGCGACTCCAGGAACGTTCCATGTTATGAAGGTAGGATGGGTAATATTAATTTAAGTCGGAAAATTGGTCACAACCAGATAAGGACAAATTTGGCCATATCAGGCTGATCAGGCTGTTAGGTCAGCGCATATCTAGATTTGCCCAGATAAGCCAGGTGAAATGGATCTTGCCGGATATGCTACATAGGGATAGATTGTGAGTAATCCGGGCTTTGAATAGTGATACAGTCAGATCCGGTTCAAGGGCAGCAATATGGCCAGCTCCGGTTTCAAGGCAGGGATACGGTCAGATCCGGTTTCAAACCAACACATGAATAAAGACAGGACGTCGGTCTGAACCAACCGTCCCTACAAGTACTTATCCAGTCGTACAATTTATTTACTATCTAACATTATGATTCATTCTTTCCTACAACTGTGTAACTTATTAGGCAATAGGGTCTCTCTTAGTTATTATTAGTCACAACAAATTTAAATACAATTACTATATAATGACTGTCTATGTGGGATTAGAAATGAGAGACTTATACCAAGTTTAAAATTTGACACAAAATATATTATAATAATACAGTTACAGTCCTTTATGAGAATCAAACCCTAGACCCTAAACCTTTAACCCAGAACAAATGGGGACAAACGAATACAATAATATTAACTACACCATGCAACCTTATTGTTTAAGCATGCATTAGCCTTGCATATTGAGCATGGTGTGAGTGGATCCAGTGCTGAATCAGTCTACGAGCACAATCCTCTTACTTATACTCTACATACATTGACATGCAATCTTAGACTCTGAATCCCTAGACCAATGAATCAGACTCCTGTAACTCCCAACAAAATTGCAATGTCAGCTACATTCAGATCCATGAATACTGTCACTGCCAGTGCACCTGGACCATTGACAGGATCGGCAACCTCTTGTAACGTTTACTCCTCACCACAGACTCCTGTCTCCAGTTTGGAGAATGATAATATTGTGGCTCTACATGCCAAGATCGCTTTTGACAAAGATACCTATGTTCAACTGTTTGACAATATCAATCAGCATATCAGTGTCGTAGAGCAACAAGTCAGTGATTTGGACCAATGCTTGATTGATCTGGAGGCCACAACGGAGACAAATCATCAAGATTTAACTGACAGGTTAGAAAGATCCAACAAATCTTTGCTTCATCAGATCGACACCAATAAGCAGCAACTGTTTGAACTACTCGGTATGCTCATGTCCAGACTAGATACCATAGTGGTGCGCTTGTGAGTTCAAAGTGTACTGTTTTATTTGTGTTGTTAACTAACATTCTGAATCATCAAGCACATCAATCCAGACGGTGCAGACGGGTCCAGGGGGCCAAGGACCATCGCAACGTAGTAGGCCTCAAGCCCCCAAGGTAAGCTCTCTTGAACTCACATATACTACATTTAAACCATTCTGTAACAGTAAACACAAATGCAGAATCCAGGAGATTTTACATTCAGATTCAGAAACAATGGACAATACCTCTGAACTGGATTCAGAAGTAGGATGAAATCTGTAGTTAGAGTTCTTGCAGTTACTGTTGAATACCTAATTGTTGAAATTGCATTTCAATTTTGTCAACTAATATCTATTACAATAACCTAAGGTATAAGGGGTGCCAGGAAGGCTCTGAAGAAAAGGTGTAGGAGAAGCACTATCAATTTAAAAATGATATAACAAGAGCCAGACATCAGGTGAAACCTGGGTCATTGCACGGATCATTGAATTGTAAATAGTGTCCGTGGCTGGAAGTCTAAGAGGAATGCCTGCCTCGTGTTGGGCAGCAGTGGCGAGCCAGATGGTGGATATCGAGTCGCCGGCGGCAGCATAAAAGTCATTGTCAATGTGTAGCAAAGTGTTGGCGATACATAGAGTTGATGCCCACAGTCATCTGATAGTTGCCTGTAGTTCAGTCAGTGGTGGGGCTCATCGCCTGAAGCACAGCCTCAATCTCACTGGCTTCCACTCTCATTCCACTGTCGGTTTACTTTCGGAAATAGATCCAAAAGACAGTGGGTAGCGGTGTTGTCGTTGCACGGCTACTTACACTGGTGTTCGGCTCAGTGCGCTTTGCTATCAGCAGCAACAAAGGTAGAACAAAGATGAAGATGAAGACGTAGCAGTGATGATAATGATGATGTAATAAGCTGATGTAAGCGTAGACGAGATACAACAGCAAATGTCACGTGATTGACAAAGCTGGCCTTGACGTAGACGTAGAAGTAGTAGATGTAGTAGTAGACTTAGACTTAGAATTAGACGAGTGAATCCAACTGAAAGAGGTGAATTAGGGTACACTAAGGCGAAACAGGCCTTACATACATGAGCAGAACAACAAACGATGCGAGTATGCCATACAATGATGTCATCGACAACAGATAGGAGAAATGACTAACTGCGAGAGGCAGAAAACCAAAATAGGAAGGTGGTTTGTAAAGAAATGGAAAATTGAGTCAGGTGGTCGAAGAAATGAAGGGAAATGTGGCAGCAAATTTGGAATAGAAGCCAGAAATAGAATAGAAGTGAGTCACAGACAATAGACCATGTGGAACAATTGGAAATAGAAGCACAGCCAAGAAGCGAGTGAGTCAGGTGATGAAAAATGAGTCATAGCCGTCCAATAGGATTCCAGTTGCTTGTCAAATATCTCCGAAGATGAGTAAGTGAGTCATGTGACTTGATGACGACTCAGAAACATGTGAACCAATCACAATACTTGGATACGAATTTCCTCCAGAGAGGGAACGAAGACGAGGCTTTCTTGATGAAGTCCTTAGGCACCAAACCATAGCAAATCTCTGTTCCTGGTCTATGCTCTTTGATGTACCAGTTATTCCTGAGGACGATACGATGCCAACCATTCACTGGTTCGAAGTTTGGGTCAAAACCAATGACATAGAAGGGAGCATGGAAGGTTTGATCGAATACCCATATGCAATCGTGAATGCAATAAGGAGGATATGAGGGGAATACTTGGAATGGACCTTCAGGAGATTCGACATATAGAGGATAGTACCGACGATGTGTGACTTGTGGAGGAGGACTGGACAAATGAACATCAAGGGGAGAACGCCAACTAGGAAGTTCAATGCGTGGTCCAACGTGTATGTCTGGCTTGGCAGTTATCTGAAACGAGTCATGGGATGTGGTGGCGGCAATGCTGGATGGCATATTGAAAATAGAATCAATGAAAAATAGAATGAGTGTGGAGATGATGTGTCTGGTGGACTGGAGGTAGCACAGCACATGATGGTCTGGTGAAAGATGATGATGATAGGCGCATGTGCAGTGAGCGTCTTTTGTAGTGTAGTAGGCGCTGTCGAGTATCATGCTTGTCATCCACCCATCTCTGAAAATTTGACTGTCCCCAGTCAACTATCATCGTCAGAAGAATCGTCTAAATCATCCAAAGGAAGCTTATCGGGAGCAAGGGGGATGCCATCTCTTGAGAAGTAGGGAAGTAGACAAAAGGCCGTGATGCCTCTTTTTGAAACAGTTCCAATGAGTTCCTTTAATACGTAAGATCCACTTGTGGTTCTTTGAACCACTTCGAATGGTCCTAGATATCTTGGTTTCGTCTTCCTGTCTAGTTCATTTTCGACTCGTGAATTCCTAACCAAAACTAGATCTCCTGGTTTGTATTCACTGCACCATAGATGTCGCCAATACTTCTTTTCAAATTCGGCTTTGTTTTTGAGTCGATATTGATAGAGTGTGTCTGCTGCTTTATCAATGTTGTCTGAGTGTTTAGAGAGTTGTCAAATACGGAGTGCAAGGAGTTCTTCAGTAGTGAGATTGGGCTTGAAACCAGAAACAAGATACATTGCTTCAAGGAGGTCAAGGGGAAGGATGGGATCAACACCGTAGAGAAGATAGTAAGGAGAGAATCCTGTTGCTCTTCTAACTGTGACACGATCAGCAAAGAATGCATGATGAACATGATCTGGCCATTTCGATATTTTGCCTTCGCAAGCTTTGATGAGCACTTCTCGAATTGTAAAGTGTCCTCTTTCTACAACTCCGTTTGCTTGAGAATTATAAGATGAAATGTGAATCTGAGGAATGCCATATCGTCGAAGAAGTTCATGAGTAGCACCTTTGAGTTCTGGACCATTTTCAGTAACGATTTCTCTGATTGCTCCATAACGACAGATGAGTTCTTCAAAACTGAATTGAGAAACTGCACGGGCTGTAGCATTCTTAAGTTTTCGTCCTTCTGCAGCACCTGAAAGATTGTCACGAGCTGCTACAATATACCGATAACCTTGAGCTCTTGGCATAAGCATAATGTCGAGATAAATTTTGGAGAATAGAGTTGCAGGGGTAGAAATGGTGATAGGAATATGAACTTTGTAGGTTGAACGAATTTGGCAAGGGTGGCATGAACGAACATATCGTTTGATCAGTGAAGTAAGAAGGCCACCAAAAGTGAAGAGAAATAGTCTTAGCAGTAGAGTAGATTCCACGATGACCTAGTTTATCATGAGCAAGTTCTAGAATATGATTGCGTCGAGGTTGTTCAAGTATAACTTGTAGTGAATGTCCTTTTGAGTGTCTCCAAAGCTTGTTATTTCTCACAAAGTATCTTCTGGCTTGATGAAGGAAGTGATGTCGTTGTGAAGGGGAGGAAAATGTAGGAAGTTTGAGAGTAGTAAGGAAATCTTGGATACGTCGAAGGTGATCTTCTGCTGGTCGAGTATCTTTGACTTGATGAAAAACTCGCCACCCATCTCTGTAATCAACACTGTCAAGGATGGCATAAGTGTCTCCTGAATGTTCCAATAAATAATTAGCTTCGGCTATCCATTCATAATCTTGTTCTTCTTCTTTTCATCCTATGTCATAATCATTTTCTTCTTCTTCTTCTTCTTCTTCGTCATCTTCTTCTTCAACATCCGAGTCGTCTTCTGCAGGTCTTCGACAAGAGAGTCCATCTGGGCCTTTGTGTAGAGTAGCTGGAACATGTTTGAGATCAAAATCGAAAAGAAGAATACCCTCTATCCAGCGATTGAGAGTTGCATTTGGCTGAAGATCTGGACAATTGATCATTTGGCGAATGTACTTGGCATCAGTTTCGATGAGGAGATTCTTGATACCAGCAAGATGAATTCTTGAATGACGAAGGGAGCGATAGAGACCATATAGTTCTAACTTGGGCTGACTGTATCTTGATTCTCTCGTTCATTGATAGGAAGTGAGCCGTATCGTACTGGTCTTCTTTGATTGTTTTTGTCAAGCTGGAAGATGATGAAGCCGATAGCAATGATGGAAGTGTCAACTGCAAGAATGACGAGTCGTCCTGATTTATAGTCGATGGTGATGAGGGCAGGAGAATGTGCAACAGCTTGCTTGAGAGCATCCATAGCTTCTTGTCGACGTTCATTCCATTCGAAAGGAACAATCTTGCGAGTGAGTTCAGTGAGTGGTCTTGCAAGTGCTGAATAATTCTTGATCCAAATACGTGATGTACCACAAAGTCCTAAAAATCCACGAACTTCGGTTGTATTCCTTGGAGTAGGCCACTTGAGAATTTTGGAGATAGTAGAGTGATCTGGAAGTCGTCCTTCATATGTGACTCTTTGACCAACAAGTAAAACATCAGAGCGAGCAACTTGAGACTTCTTTGGGGAGATAGTAGCACCACATTCTGCAATTCGATGTAGGATTCGATTGACAACGACAGCATGTTCCCAAACAAAACGACGAATGCCTGAGTTTTCTGGAATAGTCTCATAAGATCCATCTGGCTGTTCGTATCGAGTAGGAGGGCCTTTGATTCCAAGATCATCGATCATAACACCAACATTATCAGAGATTTCGTCTTGTAGAACAAAGACTGTGCAGTTCTGGAATTCGGCAGAGGAATTGGTATAGCCTTGAGGTAGACTTCGATATCGCATAAGTCCCAGAGGAGTTTGGAATGAAGTGAGATCATGGCTCTTAGGGTGAATACGTCTGGCATCATAGCCTGAAAAGAGATCGAAAACAGAATAGATGGAGTGTGCCGCAAAGGGAGCAACAAATGAGTCGACAACTGGAGGGAGTCCTGTGTCTTTGATAGTAATGCCATTGAGTGTTCGAAGGTCGATGACATGTCGTAAACCACCATCTTTCTTTCGAGTGTAGAACATAGCAGATCTGTATGAGGCTTGACTAGGCTCATAAACTCCGGATTCGATTTTTCCTTTTGTGAGCTTGATGACTTGTTCGAGGTAGGCTGGAGGAATAGGAATTTGGGGATTAGCCCAAGGGATGTGGTCGATAACAGGCATGATGTAGTCAGAGAAATAATCCAAACGAAGTGTTCCTCTTTCTGAATCGCCATATGCTAAGACTCTTTGGTTATTTGTGAATACCATTGTCATAAGCTTTTCTTCTTCAGGCCATCAGAAACCATCAGGATTGATATTGAGGATCTTAAAGTGTTCATGAGTGAGTTTTGGAGTGGGAATGAAGTTGGGAGGATTGGGTGATAGTACAGGAAGGTTAAGAAGGGGATCATTGGGAAATCTTTGAGTTACATGAGCATCTTCAGGGAAAACAGGTGACAGAAAACCTAGGTAAAGGCTTTCATTTGGCTGTCGCCGTAGTTGTAACTCGAATCTCCCCTCATACCTATTCTTCTAGTCTTCAGACTTTTCAGTTTGGGGTAGACAGTGAGAATATATAGTGTAATCCCCAGAGCGAATTAGTGGTTTGGTTTGAAGGGTACGACTAGAATCCGGAGCTCCCGAACCGGAATTTCTCCTCTATTACAATCTTGGGTCTAAGTAAGGGACGAAAAGACGAAAAGAGGCTATATAAGGCTAATCATAAAGGCTAAATGAGGTGGACAAGATGAATAGGGGCAGGGTAGATATAAATCAGTAAAGAATAGTTCTAGATGTAGAAGCCAGAATACAGGTATAAATGAGAATGGGGTTAGGGCATAAACGAGACAAAGCCTAAAGACGTAAAGCATAGAAAGACTGAACCTGGTATAGTTAAGCAATATATGTTGAGGAGGTACCAGGAAGTCAAACTTATAACTGGATGGAACTGAGTTATGGAAGAGTGAAGGCAGAGATTCAGAATAGGTTGAAAGGCAAGAGGCTGAGGAGGTCGGAAGAGACTGAAGAGGTTATAGGGCTGGAAAGTTTTATGGTCCTGTGTTTCCTAGGTTCTCCCGCGTTGGATATTCAACTTCGACTACAGGCATACAAGGCTAGTACTGAGGCTTAGGGTTTGAGGCTGTAAGGTTATTAAGACTGTAGGTTGTTCTTCTTTAGATCAAGTATTGTCCCTTGTTCACTTTGACGTTACCTTACAATTCATACCGTGTGAAACCTTAGTCCACACTCCCTTGGTATTTAGGATGACCCTCCCCGTACTTCCCACCGTTGAGGACAGTTTACACGTCCTTGTCCAGAATCATCTAACCACGTTCATGGTTAGAGTGTACCCACTACACGAGTGTGTGTAAGTCAGAGAGTCTTTCGTTATCTCGACCGACCGTCCCACGGTCCGTTTTTTAACCAAGGGGTAAAAGACTGTTTTATGTCCGTCACTTACCCCCACCCAACCTAAGGTTTGTTCGTGTTCGTAAGTTGTACAATCTTGGGTCTAGGTAATAGACTAGGAGACTATAAGACGTAAGGACTATTCGAGACAAAACTGACTTGTCCAGTGTGTGATCAACAGATCTTTTTAGGTAAGGATGTCGTATATACGTCTATGAAGTAGTTATGGTTCTAATGATGGACAGATTCCCAAAGTCGTAGTAACCTTAAGGATGTCCTGGAGTGTTTGATTCAGAATAACGGAGAGAGATCAACTAGGTTCAAAGTAACGTAACACATCTGAGTGAGTACTACAACTAAACTCATGTGTTCTAGTACCTGAGAACCTTAGTTTGAACGATGACGTTTTAGATAAAACCCCATTACTCCCCTGTAGTTCCCAACTGAGATATCGGAGTCCGTAACTCCGACCCCCTGTGAAAAACTACACCTTCGTCGGTTCGGAAAACTATTTCCTTAATCCTCAGATGTTACGAATATCCCTCCAGTGCCAACGAGTGTATTCCTTTTCTCACAACTTAACACACCAACAGGGTAACGAGATCGAACATATGAACGAACTTATAACAACAAAGAAAAGAACCTACATAAAATCCAAGACAAGTCTATGTCTTAAACCGATTTGTACACAAACGACTGGTTCGAGTCGACGGAGCGGTCCGGTTGTCGACTCGGATTTAGAAGACGGTGTGTACGAGAGGTGGTACCGTGAGGAGTAATGTAAGAGTAGTCTGTTCCTGTTCCTGTTCAACGACAAGGGTTACAACTGTTACAGACTGGTCCAATCACTGTATACAGCGTACCGACCCCTACGTCAGGAGAGAATACGCTGAGGGAGTATGTTTCAAGGGATAGTGTGAAGACGAAATAGACCTGTACGTACCCACGTCCTCGACTAGGTACCAGTGGGGGAAACATATTCTACACTTGACCCACAGTTGTTTGTACATAAGGTACTGGACTAGTTATGGGAACTCTTGATACCGGTGAGACTAAGGACGATGTAATGTGACCTCCTTGTTGAACGATATAAGGACATATGAACACAGTGGTCCGACTGTCAAACCGTGTATCCTCTTGTAAAGGTCGTACGGTTACTGTGGCACCACTTCATAAAGTAGTTCTACGAACAGTAGAAGAGTCCGGACGGTAAGATGTGACGGATACAGGTAGAGGGACGACGTTGACTAGGACATGGAGGAACGTAGGTGTTACTAGGGTCCAAAAAGGACAAAAAAATGTCTGTGTTAACCACTTTACCTGTCGTGTGTATAACGTACATCGGGTTACCGTCGACTCGTTGGTATTCCCGTTGGAGACCCCGATCACTTTATAGTGTGATTCTGGACCGTCTACCCTTAGATTTCTATATAGTTGTATGTTCCTAGATGTACGTTTCTACGTATGGACCTTCTACCCTTAGGTTTCTCTCGTCGGATTCCTAGGGTAACGACTCCATTGATGGATTACCCCATACGTTTATTCGTGGGTAGGTAGGACCACGTAATACCTAACCGCGAATAAACTTGTTTGTATCTTTTACGTTTATTCGTTCGTATCTTTTATCCCATTTTGTAGTTCCTTACGTTTATCCACGAGTAGGTTGGACCACGTCCTACCTACCCGTGAATAAACTTGTTTTGTAGTTCTTACTTTCCCCACTTATACCCTCTCCTCTCACTCTCACTTTATCATCTTCTTACTCTATTATCTCCCACATCCTTCCCAAGGGAATAGTAAACACTAACCTTCCCACTGGACAGAGTTTTAGAGACCCACCACACGAGGAAGCTATACTCCAAACAGATACACATGTCACCGACCCTCCCCAGACGTCACCTGAGACACTACAAAATAATACCAGTACAATTGTTGGAGATATATGGGTTCCGCTTCATGATGGAACGACTACACCCCAAGGTAAGCACACTCCCTAACGACCATGACATATCCCCCCAGTCTATAGTAGATCGACTCACCCCACACGACTAGTTTCCATAGGTAGGTCGTATGGTATCTCAGACATATACGATGATTACATAAGTGCCGTCCGGTCGTTTACGGTTTCTCGAACTATTGAACGTAGTACGGATTCGTACGTTACACTAACTCGTGTATAAACCCCAGGACTTCCGTACGAAGTTCTAACATTCTTTCATAGATTATCATCGTATATACGATGATAGATTTCATATGTTCAGTGATCTCAGTGAACACCCAACATAATATATCTATCACCCTGTTGATATGTCAACAGGTGTTCATTAATCTATTAGTCTGAGGCCGTCAGGGGAGAGTCCGTTGATATAGGGGAGAAGGACTAGGGAGTGTCAGAGGATGAGGTAGTCGTAGTCGTCTGTTTCTCTTGTAATAAGGATTCCAATGAGGAATGCTGTAAGGAGGAGAGGGAAAACTAGGTCTACTGCTACTAGTTTAGTATCTTCTACAGAGTGTCGGATGTGGAGGTCGTTGAGGAAGAGCAAAACCTGGAGGGTCCCTACGATTCGGTAGTTTTAATAGCTACTTTGGATGCTGTCGAGGGTTCTGGAGGTTCTGTGGTCAAGGTCAGTGATGAGGAAGTAGAGGAAGCTGAGTCAGTGTTGAAGTCGCGTTAGAGTTACAACTGTGGAAGCAACTGTTTTAGAACCTGAGTGGATAGTGACAGTTTGAGTCTCTTCATGATCCGAGTAGTGGAAAATGTAGTTTCTTCTAAAAACCTAATAGACGCCGAGTGAGCAGGATGTGAAATGTGAGTTCTGTCGTTGTAGCTGTAGCTGTGACGATACCAAGTGTTATACCCGTACTTAGGAGGTTACGCGATAGCAGGAGCACTTCGATCTGAGTAGAGGTAAGCGTACTCGAAACTATGTCCTGTGAGCCAGTTATGAGAGTAACTAAGTCCGAGTCTTGAGCTGTAGCATAGTACACTTCAACGGTTAGTCTGAGTCTATGGATACCTAGAAAGTCGGTGAAGTAAATACGCGCTGTGACCTGTCGTGTGATGAGGGGAACTTCCTGCATAAGTGTTACAGTTAGAGTCGTGTCCTTTAGAACAATGATGTTGTCTAGAAACCCAGTCACCGTCTCAGTTTAAGAGAGAAGAAGATCCTGCTGGAACCGTTGCAACTTTAGCCTAGTCGTAGCTTCTTTCTTTTCTTCCTTGAATAGAGACAGCAGCTCTGTTATGACTGTCTTTCTAACCCCTTGAGACACGCTAAGGACGATTTTGGTTAAGTCTTCTGTTATTAATACTACTGTCCAGAAAAAAACCTTTAGGAGTGTTAGTAGTAGGTGTAGATGTAAGTCTAGTTCTTATTATAGAGGGCAGTCAGGCTCTACTGAAATTTGATGGTATATGGGTAAGAGGTTAGAGTCTAAGAGGAGGAGCAGAAAGAGAAGTTCAGGATAGATACGATCAAGTTCAGAGTACTAAGTCTTATAGAGGAGAGGGGTTCTTTCAGTTCTTTTAGGTTTTTGTTCAAGTTGAAAACGGTTGTCTTTTATGTTCGGACATGTAGCTTCTTAAGTGGGCCACTGTTCGTACTATGAGTTGTCGCGGATGATGTGATGTTTTCCTGCGAGTGACGTGTGCGCGGATAGTAGTAGTCGAAAGCGGTCTGGTAGTAGACGACACGATGGAGGTCAGACGGTCTGTGTAGTAGAGGTGTGAGTAAGATAAAAAGTAGTTAAGATAAAAGTTATACGGTAGGTCGTAACGGGGGTGGTACAGGGTACTAAGCAAAGTCTACTGGTGGTTCGGTCTGCATGTACAACCTGGTACGCAACTTGAAGGATCAGTTGTAAGAGGGGAACTACAAGTAAACAGGTCAGGAGGAGGTGTTCAGCGTGTAGCAGCCATGATAGGGGATATACAGCTTAGAGGACTTCCGGGTATGACTTATAAGGGGAGTATAGGAGGAATAGTGTAAGTGCTAACGCATACCCATAAGCTGGTTCTGGAGGTTCTGTGGACGAGGTCAGTGAGGAGGAAGTAGAGGAAACTGTTTTGAAGTCAGTGTTGAGGTCGCGTTAGAGTTACAACTGTGGAAGCAACTGTTTTAGAAACCTGAGTGGATAGTGACAGTTTGAGCCTCTTCATGTCTCCGAGTAGTGGAAAATGCAGGTTTCCTAAACCTAATACGCCGAATGAGCAGAATGAAATGTGAGTCCTCGTTGTAGCTGTAGCTTTGACGATAACCAAGTGTTATACCCGTACTTAGGAGGTTACGCGATAGCAGGAGCACTTCGATCTGAGTAGAGGTAAGCGTACTCGAAACTATGTTCCTGGTAAGCCAGTTATGAGAGTAACTAGTAGACCGAGTGAGCTGTAGCATAGTGCACTTCAACGGTTAGTCTGTGTCTATGGATACCTAGAAAGTCGGTGAAGTAAATACGCGCTGCGACCTGTCGTGTGATGAGGGGAACTTCCTGCATATGTGTTACAGTTAGAGTCGTGTCCTTTAGAACAATGATGTTGTCTAGAAACCCAGTCACCGTCTCAGCTTAAGAGAAGAAGAAGATCCTGCTGGAACACCGTTGCAGCTTTAGCATAGTCGTAGCTTCTTTCTTTTCTTCCTTGAATAGAGACAGCAGCTCTGTTATGACTGTCTTTCTAAACCCTTGAAACACGATAAGGACGATTTTGGTTAAGTCTTCTGTTGTTAATACTGCTGTCCAGAAAAAAACCTTTAGGAGTGTTAGTAGTAGGTGTAGATGTAAGCCTAGTTCTTATTATGGAGACAGTCAGGCTCTACTGAAATTTGATGGTATATGGGTAAGAGGTAGAGTTTAAGAGGGAGGAGCAGAAAGAGAAGTTCAGGATAGATACGACCAAGTTCAGAGTACTAAGCCTTATAGAGGAGAGGAGTTCTTTTAGTTCTTTTAGGTTTTTGTTCAAGATGAAAGCGGTTGTCTTTTATGTTTGGACATGTAGCTTCTTAAGCGGGCCAAGGTC